>CANXYC011457752.1:0-84065 GCA_948193065.1 Aleurites moluccanus
GCCCCCAGCTAGCATATATATAGGTTTACACTAGGGTTAAACCAGTTAATGGGCTCTTGCCCATTAGGCCCACTACAAAGGTCCTTTACCTATTAGGATTTATATTAGAACATAAAATAAGGTTATTTAATAAACCCAACATGACCAACATGCTCAATAAAAATAGCTTTGTCTGGACGCCTCAATCATTAGAAGCCTTCCAAAAGTTGAAAGAAGCAATGAGCAGCCTGCCTGTCTTGGCACTTCCTGACTTCACTAAGTCATTTGTCATCGAATGTGATGCTTGTGACACAAGTATGCAAACTGATGGTTGGAGCCTCCTCTTCTGTCTCGTCTAGCTCTATATCGATGGAATTATCTTCGATGACATCAAACATAAATAATGTTTGCTGTTTACACTTGTGACTCGGGAGTAAACTTTTCATCACAGTTATAACATAATCTCATGTTCCTTCTCTCTTTCATTTCAGGAAAGGTTAGTTTTCTTACCATTGGGGCTGCTTTCTTTGTTTGTGAGGGAGTGGATGTTGACGTGGAACCAAGGGTGAGTTGATGTTTTCGGCTGAGAAGGCTAAGTATTCTCATCGATAGTGGAAGTACAAATAACTTCATGGATCCTAGTGTTGCACATAGAGCAAGACTCATCATAGTACCGTCACCAAGCATGAAGGTTGTGGTGGCCAATGGACACACTATGAAGTGTCAAGGGAGGTGACAGAATGTTGTCCTCAACGGAATTCCATTTAGAAGGGAAACAGTGCATATTAAATGGTACCAAACCAAAAGCTCCACTGGGTTTAAATACCACGCCTACAAATCCTACCAAAGGCCAATTATTCAAAATTAATTTCCATGACCCAGAAACCAAACTTCCCCTATACCCGAACCTATACGACACCTCCTAGATCAAAAACATGACATTTTTTATTCACCAAAAGGCTTACCCCCTCCATGAACCCATGACCATACCATTCCCTTGATCGACAACACTCCCATAAATGTCCGTCCCTATAGATACCCCCACATTCAAAAAAATGAAATTGAAACCCAAATCAAAAAAATGTTGGAAGATGGAATTATTTGCCCTAGTCAAAGTCCTTAATCCTCTCCCATAATTTTTGTGAAAAAAAGTGATGGTTCATGGTGACTATGTGTTGATTATAGGGCTCTGATGCCAAATTTGATAGGAGGTTGGATTCTCAGAACGTTAGAAACAATTCTGCCAATTAGAGGAGGCAAATCTCTTTGTAGTAATTTTTGAAGTTTGAAAGATGAGTTTATTCATCACAGACTCCTATCATTAAACTGGCCCCATTTTATAGAGATAGTACCTAGTAGGCAGTGTTTGGCTTCCAGAAAGCATCCGTCCCATTCCTCTCATTTCTTTTCCCTTTATTTATCTGAATTGTTGTTCCCCTCTCTCATTTCATGCATTTGTAATTTGGCTTCAATACAGTTGGGTCATTACCACATCTAGCAACTATTATTAGTAATATAAATTATATAATATATTGTTCTCTATAAATATGCATCCTTTGCTTTACACATTTTTCTTTTTAATAGTTGGCTGCTCATTGTACGATCACAACTCGTATCAATATGTACAAATTACAACATATCTGCTTTACATATGAATGCAGACCAAATTCTGTTAAGTGTATGTCAGTCTTATTTATGGCAATTCAGCCTCTTTGAAGCATATAACAGGAAAAGTAAATTATGCAGCAGTTAAATTTTTCACCTGGAACGCTTTAAATCAATCAAGCATTTTTTCGAGAGGTTTATTATTGAATTTGCAATGACTCTGGCACTGGTCTTCATATAACCACCTGAAACAATATAAAATTGAAAATTATCTATTTGTATAAAATTAACCAAGAGCTCTAAGATGTTAAAAAAAAAAAATTAATCCAGACTACGCCGTGTGGATCAAATGTGATTGGAAATCATCACTGCAATGAGCAACCTAGAAACAACTGAAAGATAATCAACAAAATCTATGATATGTTTGAATCTATTTCTGCATTGCCTCTTATTTTCTGTCTAAAGACAGCAGCAGATAAAAGAAGACAAGCTGATTTCTTTTTGCCAGCTGCAAAAAGAACTTATTGGCTCACAAGACGAAATGTCACTTGTCCTCTAGAATTGAGGAAAGCATGAAAAAGCCCCAGCTCATTGCCAGTTCAATACACCATATGAGGAAAAAATACTTGTCAATCTGGGGAGGCCCATGTATTATGCCTCTACACATTTCTACCAATCCAAAAACAAAAGACATTTTCTGGGACATTATTCTTAATGCAATTTTGCAATTCTCCTATATAATGAATTGGTTAGAATTTAGTGCAGGATGAGCATCAAGGAGTGAAGCAAAGTGATCGGGAACCTGAGACTTGATCCAACAAAATAATAAGCACTAGAGAATAAAGAATGAAGATTAATACTTATACTACTCTCAATGCACACACAACATTCAATGATTATAGACAGTGAATTAATTTGGAGATTCTAAAAAAAATATAGGACCTGACGTCAGCATGACAAGAGGAGCATTCCTTTCACGAGCAAATCTGAAAACCTTCTCGTCTCTAGCAGTTATTCCATCAGGACTAATCTGCATCAGGCAAGCATAAGCACAGCGTAAATTTCTAATTGTTGTTAAATATCCTTCATTTTAGTTTCCCAGTTGGGTAGGACAAAATTGTATTCTTCACACTCTCCTTTTGTTTATTCACTTGTTCCTGATAAAAGAAGAATTTATTGAGAAAAGAGAGTAATGCAATATTATTCCATTTATTCAATCAGTGCCATCATTAATTCAAGTGCCTCCCTTTCATGGGATTGTTTCTACCCCTCCCTTTGGTCACTAAACATTAATCCTTTCAGTTCTCGACACTTAGAAATTTTAGCATTTCTCCATCAATCTAACAAAAATAAACCCTGTGCAAATTTATTTTTTTATTTATTTTAAGAAGAACCCGAAGCAAATTATTGGTAAAGCTGATATAGATAATATAATACATGTTACTGAATATTCTTCCAAAAAATTCAAGTACTGTATATGAAGGCTTCATTTTTCTTTTTGACAGCTCAAAAGAGGGGGGTACAATAACGGCCTAAAATTTTGTCATTTACTCTGAAGGGTAGATTCAGTCAATGAGAATTATTAGATTCAGGACTAATCATAAAAGTCACAAATAAATATTTAGGTGATTTGAGATCAAACTAATATTCTTTTAGAAACAGATACAGAGGTGATAGTACCTTCAGCCTGCCGAGTGGATCTCCATCTAGAATGTCAGTCCCAGCATTGTAGACCACCAACTCAGGATCAAACATTTGACCAGCAACCTAATATTCACATCTAATAAGCACTAATTTCACACAAAGATAATTAAAAAAGAAACAATTTTATTGGAGTGGATCACTCTGTTTCAGACAACAAATGTATCAGTCCACAAATTTAAATAAAAAATAACAAAATCAAGAAAAAAATGTGAAAATAAATTCCAAGAACATTGAAAGTCAACATTTAAGATTATAAAGGTACAAAAGTAAAAAATCAGGAGTATGGACAAAATCTGCTGATGCTCCAAACTTATCTAGGCTGAAAAGGAGCAGTTTCAGTGTCGCAGATCTTTCAAGTCTATTTTATCTTGCGTGAAAATGATAATAGAAAGATGTTCCAGGTAGCAGACACAGGCTTAAGGATGACAGATGCAAATTGACGGATATAATTCAATGGCCCTTATAATTTCTAAATAAGGCAGATAACCATCAGAGAAGATATGGGCAGCACATAGAACACAAGGGTTTCTCCTGGTCGAGAAGATTGTGTTGTCAAAGCACATTTGAAAGCTAATTTTCAATCGAGAATTCGAGATGAAACAGTACAGCTGGGAATGAGAGGCAAAGCACATTGAAGTGAAAAGTACGTAAACTTATACCTGAAGTGCTTCATCTAATTTCCTCAAGTATTTGTTTGTTGTGGTCCCACTCTGTTCAATTGTAGGAAGAAAGAATATATTGTATTGGGACAAGCAAAACAAAAGTATAATTCATTTTCACTGAGAAAATACTGAAAGCTTACCACTACTTCAACCTTCTGATTGATATATCTCCTAGCCTCGTAATCCTGTCAGAGAAAAACTCGCATACTAAAAATCAATACAGTAATAATCATACATGAGTATGTTGACTGTAATATTAAAACAAATGAAAGCTATTAATTAATCAGAAAGAGCGATAAATAGACAGACTTATATAGAAAAGATAACCAGTACTAAGTTTGAGTCTACAAAACTTACAAATGGATATATTCCAGGGTTGTACATATCCAGAATATAGACTCGGCCTTCCAGTAAAAAATGTCAAAAACCATCAGTCAAATGCAAAGAGAATATCAAACCCAAGCACTAAAAGGAAAAATTAGTAACCATACTGTCATTGGAAAAATCCATTTCATGGCCATTTCCTTGATGAGCATCAAGGTCAATTATCATCACCCTGTAAGTTGTTGCAGATAATCAGTACAGAAGTCCACTTGTAAAAAAGACAACTGTTAATGGAGGCTCGGATGCTAATACAAAACAGCAAAAATTGCATCTATTTCATTTGAGCAGCATTCATTACCTTGATATATTCAAGCGGACAAAGGAAAAATGTATGCAAAGTGAAATGTCTGCATAAACACAAAATCCACCTCCTTTTCCACTGCAACAATGATGGAACCCTCCTCCAACATTGATGGCCCATCCTCGCTCTTTTGCAAGATTCACTGCCAGGATGGTTCCCCCTACCTGTAGTATAAGTTTATAACATAAACAGAATATCCCTATAAACTGAAAAGTGAGGTAAAATATAAGAGAATGATGATTGGACCTGTTGGCGAAATGGGGAAAGAACTTTCTGCTGCACTATACAATTAGGTAGTAGTGCAACAGGAGGAATCTGCATTTGGCGCACTGAATCAGTAAATGAGACAGCAGCATATGACAACTGCAAATTCAACTTAACTAAGCCATATTCTCAAATTTGTTGGGGTCAGCTACATGGAAATCACAACTAAATGGTCCACCATAAAACTATTAAAGCACTCAAAAGAATACGAACATCTCAAGAAACCAAAACTCATAATCATTACATGATACCAAGCCGAAAACTCTTAGACCTTAATTTAATTGAATTCATTTCAAGTTAAGAGGTCCAGTGATACAGAAAAGTGATAAGAACTAGCCACCATCATTAACAATGTTCAAAATGTGGCAACACAGATAATATTCCAGACAGATTGGAAAAGCAAGTTGAAGAAAGTATTCAAATATAAGAAATAAGGCAAAAGGGAGAATTCCACATAACCTCAATTATCATAGCAATGTTTGGACTGCTCTTTAGACTACTCAAGTATGACTCTGAATGCACCTGGTAAATATAATCAATTAGTTCAATGTATAAATACAGTTGTGCATTGTTATGGCTTATGTCATATCAATAAGTGAACCATCATACATGAAGGCAATACATCAAAAAGTTAGAAAAAGAGGCACAAATCATTCAGTAGATACAAAAAGTACCACAAGGAGATCATCATTTGAAGCTTCTAGAGGTTCAACAATACTATTTTTGTCAAGCACACCATCCACGATGAGAAATCGGCACACACGGCTCCATTTGGATGAATCAAATGGGTGCCTACGTCGATTACGAAGATAGTATTAAACATCATAACTATGAACTCAGATTCTCTCCCACTATTTACAGCTCTAAACAATAAATAGACGAGTGAACAAGCTCTTACAGCTTCTCCATGCCAAGAAACGCTATATCATAAGCCGATGAGTATATCAGCGGAACCTGTTTTATGAAAAAGCTTAGTCCTAAATCAAACTCAACCGCATATAACAAAGCATATTAGAAGGAAAAAAAAAATTGTAACCTTAGAGAGAGGGACGTCGAAATAGAGATTGCTTGAGAGAATACGATTTTGACGGAGAGTTGCAGCATCGCTGGTAGGTGAAGGAGAAGGAGAAGACGACGACATTTTCAGTAAGCGGATAAAGCGGATAAAGCATGCGAGAGTTTAATGGTGGCAATTGTCAGGGCCAAGTATAGCGCTGATTTAACCAGATTCCGAGTTGACTCGCAGATGATTGTTTTGACTCGGAATGTCATCGCAGTTTTTGACTTTTGTCATAAAGCTCGGACCGAGTTTGATAAGCGTGTACTATGTAAAGGAAGTGAGATATATTGTGTGTTTGAATCCCAATTTAAAAGAATTTTTAACTGTCGCTGCAAAGTTTTGACATCTGTTAAAGTGTTTTGACAGTTGAAATATTGAAATATTTGGGAGTTGCATTGTTAAATTAGGATTTTATAAAAAAAAAAAAAAAATTAAACAGTTGAGATTTTTATAATTATTTAAAAATAAACATTTAAATTACACTCTTTGACATAAGTTAAAAATAAATTTATATTTTTTAGACAATAGATCATGATTGATTTCTCCCTTCCCACTTTAATACTAAAAAAAAAAAAAAAACTTAAATTTGTAAAAAAATAACTTAAATCTATAAAATGATCAATAAAAATATATGGTTATAATAAAAATTTATTAAAAACTATTTTTTTTAATAAGAATTGATTGAAATTATTTTTTAAAATAATAAAAAATTATTATTTATATTAAAAATAGATATTATTTTAATATAAAATTTAAATTATTTAAAAATAGATATTAAAAATAATCAAGGGTAAAGGTTATTTTTTTCAAAAGAAAATAAGGGTAATTTTGTCTTAAGCATTACAAAAATCAATTGCAAATAAGCTTCATTTACCAACTTAACAAAAAAAAAAATTAATTTAGAGTCAAAACTCATTAATGAAAAACACTCCCAAATACCCAATTTCACTTAAATTCTTAATCAAATGCTTTATCAATAGGTTTTTAATTCTCACGGATCCAAACATCTTCAATGTGTTATGGGTCCTTCATATCAGATTTTTTTTTAATAGTAAGAAGCAGCTCATGGAAAATAGTGATTTTTCCAATAGAGTTTTGTACATTTTAGAGACAAAGTTATCCCTACCTTTTTTTCCAAAAAAGACAATCTTTACTCCTCACATTTACCCTCTCGACTATAGAAGCAGTTGTCACTTTTTATCAGCTCCCCTTTTCAGCGATTCTCTCTTCAACCTTTAATCATATTAACCCATTGATATTTGATCTACACCGGCGACATTGTGTGCGTTGGTCTAAAGGTTCGAAAGGAAATAGAGTTATTCGACATCCGCGCCGCATTTAGAGATATCAAGAAATTTAGCTTTTTTTAGGCGTAGGTGGACTAAGAATTTTCTGAAGAGTATGAAAAATATTTTATATTTTTAATTTTTAATTTTTTAATTTTCTAAATTGAAAATAGAAAAAGTGAAAAATATGTTTATTTGTCTTATGTTTTACTTTTTTTTTAATTAATAACTATTATTGTGTTGAAAATATTTATAGTTTATATTTTTATATGTAAATAATTTTACAATATGATCACCTAAATAAATTTTTTTAATCTGAAATTGCATTCCAAATTTAAAATAACCATCCGAAATATTACAAAATTGTTTAGTATAATACCTTAAAATTAATTAAAAAAAATTATATAATAATAAGCAAGTATTTGAATAATATCATCAATTAGGTTATTTTTTATCCATTAATTAAATAAAAACAGAAATTATAATATTTTAAATTAAAATTAATAAAATAACATTCTGCCTAAAAAATAAAAGAAATCTAAAACCAAATGAAAATTAAAAAAAAAAACATGAGTCATAAGTATTTAATTAGATTAATCTTAATTTTACTTTACAAATACTGAATGCAATGTAATCTTTCTTAACCAAAAAAAAAAATGCAATTAGAACTATTAAGAATGGACGTTGCTAGGTTTCGAAGACAACATTTGTGCACCGAAGTGGAAAACAAGCCGGAGCTTCGTATTTTCCATTCGTTAACATTGAGAAAGTAATTTAGAGAACTTTTTTAACTTATTTTCCAAGGCCTAGTTATAAATTAGAAATCATGAAAAATTCACCTCCAATTTTCCGTTTAAAAAATAATTATAATTAAATATTAAATTTTATTTTTTAATTTTCTTAGAATAATATTTTAAAAAATATATATTATTTTTTATAATCAAATAAGATTCTAACGTTTGATCATATTTTATTTCATTAGTATTAATGAATAATAATTTGAGGTAGTTACGTTTGTATTTTAAAACTAATTTGATTAAATTTATTTATGAAGTGAAAATTAGGGATTATAATGAGTTTGAAAATTGGAAATTTTAATCATGATTGTGGTGAATTACTCTTTCCAATATTAGGATTAGGGTATATTGGCAATCACCTGAAAAACTATTTGAAAAGTGAGTTGGGCTAAAGGCAGTTTTATTCTGCTATTTATTTTTTGGGATTAATGGGTGGAGAGAAATTTAAGGGGACAAATTTAACTGGGATTTTGCCATAGAAGCACATATACCTTTCATGTGGAGCAGAACCTATAAACACAAAAGCAAAATCCTTTATCTTATTCTGAACGACATCGATATCATGATCATCACTTGCATTTAATTCCATAACTCGATTCTTTAATTATTCAAGTCCGTGAAAGATTGCTGTTAATTTAGGACCAAGAAAGTAGTCGTTGCAAGTTTGCTACTTGCTACTATTACTGTGGGTTTCAAACTTGCTACTATTACTGTGGGTTTTTAGTCCACAGTATTAACTTTGTGACTGTCCATATTTGATTAATTGTAGAATAATCCTTATTGTTTATATTTTTTGTTGCTCTACTCCTTTCATGTATTTCAATACATTAGAAAATAAAAATGCTAAATAGAAACCAAAAGCATTATTTATTATAAGCATGGCAAAAGTTAAGGTGTCTTTTTTTTTTTTTTTTTTTTTATGTTAGCAAGGCGAATACTTTTTTTTTTAGAGTGAAATGACTTCAAGTTAACTGAATTTGGGAAATAATACTGCGGGCAAGGAAAAAATCCATAAGTTCTCCTTGTGGCAAACAAAATGGGAAGCAACGAACAAAATTATAGACCAACAGTACACTTTAGTAAGGTTGGTTGAAACTTTATATTTGATAAGTTCAATAAAAGAACGAGAAAGAAATATATGCGAAAATAACTAAAGAATCATTGGGTCATTTGCAAGAAAGATTGATTGATGTATGACAATCTAATGAGCAAGGAAACTGATTAAGTTAAGGATAAACACAAATTTTCAATGAATGGTGGGAAAGAAAAATAAATATAATTATATTACTATCATTTTAATTTTCAATTGTTTAACTTATTCATAATTTATCAATGAAATTCTTTGTTCTTGTTATAATTTGCAGCAAAAGGTTGATTATTCAAAGTTTTGAAATAAAAATCAGCTAAATTACGTTTATTGTCTCTGAACTTATCTTTTAATTTATCGTTATCCTTAAATTTTGATTTATCTTCTAAAAATCCTCTGATTTGGATTTGATCGCACTGTTTGTCCTTTTGAACGATTTTCATCAATTTCTTAAAAGAAAATATGACGTGACATTTATTTATTATTTTTAATATAATTTCATGTTTTTCTAGATGCCACATCATATTCTGCTCACCCACCCACATTTTCATCCTCTCGTGATTTTCGTTTCTTTCTTCTTCCTTGATCTTTTTCTTCAATCCAACCATCTCACTTCCATTGATTTTCTATCTCTTCCTCTTTTTGCTTTTTCACTCATTTTCTATCCATTTCTCGCTTGCCAAATAAAATACAAATATAAATCAAATTTCATTTGCATCATTAAACCTAAATTAAAACCTTAAGCCAAGTAAAACTCAAATTTCACTGTTTTTTACACTCTGTCCATGAATGAAATAAATCTGTTGATTTGTTGCTCAAAATTTTTCTAATCTCATGGTGGAAAAATTTTCGCAGTGAAATTCTCTCATCAAACCAGCTCCTCCTTAGTTATTACTAGCAAAGAAAACCTCAAAAAAATTAGAATCAGATATGGGTTTCCAAATTTTCTCAATGACACTTGAGTGGATCATGCTTGGCTACATTGTTAAATTGGATTTGTTGAAGAACTATAAGATTCAAGATGATGTCATCACCGTCACTACTGATGATCCTATATACAGATCCATTGAACCAACCCCAACACTGAATCTTATCGGCAATTTCCTCCGCTCGGGTAAAAAAATGACAACTAGGTTTGATTGGAATTCCTCCCATCATTTTTCATTTTCTTTGATCTCTTCATCAGTTGGGTTTTTTTTTTTTTTTCCTAATCATGGATAATCAAGAAGGTTCTCAGACTCGTAGAAGTACTAGTCCACCATTTGCAACTAGTAACCGAATTCTTTGGACTCAGGTTCAAATTTCGGAGCTTTTTGAATGGATTTGAGATGCTGATAAGAGCGAAGTTAATAGGTCGAGATGTTTTGGTGGTTTGAGAGTTAATAAGCATGAGAATATTGATAGGAGAAAGTGGTTTTGGGAGTTTCTTGACCCAGTTGACGAAGAAATTGAAATTGATAGATGTCATTATTATTTAAAGTATAGGATTTTGGCTGTGGGTAGGAATAGGAGAGGTGACCACTCAATTTAGCAGAAATAAAGAAGAAGAAGAGGATAGAGAAGAGACTAAAAGAGAAGAATAATGGATATGAGAGAGAGAGAAGTAAAAACTTTGGCGCATAGAGTTGATTAATGGAGGGATTTGCTGATGTGAAGCATTAAGAGATATGAAATAAGGTTTAAAAATAATAAATGAAGGTCACATCATATTTTCGTCTGAGGAATTGACGGAAAGCGTTCAAAAAGACAACCAGTGTGATCAAATCGAATTCGGAGGAATTTTAGACTATAAATCGAAGTTTAGGAACAATGATAAATTAAAAAGTAAATTTAGGGATAATAAGTGTAATTTAACTAATAAAAATCTGTGAACCTATATAATCTATTATTCCGAATTGTGGTTGCAAAAGGGGACAATGCAAGAGAACTTGCCACAGTCCTACTATTTAAGACTGCTTGCTCATCAGTTGTTGGAGCTATTATTACGACTCCAATAAATGTGACCAAAAATATTTAGAAAAGCGATGAAGATGTAATTAGAAATGCAGTTAACCATGATTGTGGTTTTAATTTTTACTATTATGATAGTTGACAAATTTGCTTACTTAAAAAAATAGTGGCAAACATAATTTTATTGTATTTTTCTTTTACTTTTTAATTTACTTTTAATAATAAGTTTTAATTGGAATTATATATATATATATATATATATTATAATTGAATTAATGGACTAATAGTTTATAGTGTTATAGAATATATTATGAATTATATTTTTTATTTTCTTTATTTTCAACTTATATTTTAATTTTTAACGATCAAGATTTATCTCTAGTCATCTAATGATTCAAAATCACTAGTGCGTTGTATCATTAATATCAGATATATAGTTAGCGCTTGTTGTCTTGTGATTTCACCAACAAATTACACATTTGAAACCACAACAAACCAATAAAGCCAAACATGACGCAATTTATATTTTGTATTTTCATAAACTATAACAATTCATTTTCGTTTTCATGAATGGTTGCTTGTATCTTCACACTTGACAAAGACTAATATGATGACATGTTTATAAAATTATGACATGCGTCTCTCCTTATTGATCAACAATGATTTTTAATAATATAAAAGAAGAAATACAATATCTATCAAAATAAAATTAATTTCTACAACTTCTTAATTTTTGTTCTTTCACTACAAATGTTCTCTCAAGTGCCTGTTGTCTTGCGATTTCACCAACAAATTATACATTTGAAACCACAATAGACCAGTAAGACTAAAACTTGACGCAATTCCTATTTTGTATTTTCATAAACTATAATAATTTATCTTCGTTCTCATGAATGGTCGTTGGTATCTTCACACTTGACAAAGACTAATATGATGACATGTCTAAGAAATTGTGACACGCGTCTCTCCTTATTGATTCAACAGTAATTTTTAATAATATAAAAGAAGAAATACAATATCTATCAAAATAAAATCAATTTCTATAACTTCTTAATTTTTGTTATTTCGCAACAAACATTCTCTCAAGTGCCTGTTGTCTTGTGATTTCACTAACAAATTACACATTTGAAACCACAACAAATCGGTAAGGCCAAAATTTGATGCAATTCCTATTTTATATTTTCATAAACTATAACAATCCATCATTGTTCTCATGAATGGTCGTTGGCATCCTCACACTCGACAAAGACTAGTATGATGATATGTCAAAGACTAGTATGATGACATGTCCATGAAATTGTGACACGTGTCTCTCCTGATTGATCCGACAGTATTTTTAATAATATAAAAAAAGAAATACAATATCTATCAAAATAAAATTAATTTCTACAACTTCTTAATTTTTGTTCTTTCACTATAAATATTCTCTTAAGTGCCTGTTGTCTTGTGATTTCCACTAATAAATTACACATTTGAAACCACAACAGACTAGTAAAGCCAAAACTTGATGCAATTCTTATTTTGTATTTTCATAAACTATAACAATCCATCTTTGTTCTCAAGAATGGTCGTTGGCATCCTTACACTCGATAAAGACTAGTATGATGATATGTCCATGAGATTGTGACATGCATCTCTCCTGATTGATTCGACAACGATTTTTAATAATGTAAAATAAGAAATACAATATCTATCAAAATAAAATTAATTTCTACAACTTCTTAATTTTTTGTTCTTTCGCAATAAATATTATCTCAAGTGTTTTTTGTCTTGTGATTTCACTAACAAATTATACATTTGAAACCACAACAGACCAGTAAGGCCAAAACTTGATGCAATTCCTATTTTGTATTTCATAAACAATAACAATCCACCTTCATTTTCATGAATCGTCATTGGCATTCTTACACTCGACAAAGACTAGTATGATGATATATCCATGAGATTGTGACACACATTTCTCCTGATTGATCCGACAATGATTTTTAATAATATAAAAGAAGAAATACAATATCTATCAAAATAAAATTAATTTCTATAACTTCTTAATTTTTATTCTTTTGCTATAAATATTCTCTCAAAATATATTATTTTCTTTTTTAAAAATATTTATTATCAGCCACATACTTGAATATCAAAGAGATTTGGGCTAATTATTATTTTTTTCTGTAGAATAAGCAAATATACTAAGTCTCCTCTGACCTTTTAAAAATATACTAACTCTCTCTTAACAAATATTGCTATTAGTCAACTTTAAAATGGTCAACAAAAATAGTAAAAAAATATAAATATCATTGCATTTTATTTTTAATTAATTACATTATATTTTTGCTTTAAAAAATATTTTTTAGGATTAAAAAATTCATTTTCATATTTTTTTTAACAAATTTGAAAATAAAAATAAATAATTTTTGTATTTTAATATTTAAAAAATAAAAAATATTTTTTAAAAAAATATTTTTACTTTTTATTTTCAAATTTGTTAAAAAAATGAAAATTAATTTTTTATTTGTATTAAAAATTTAAGAAGAAATAATTTAATTTCTTCTTAAATTATTTTTTTAAAATAAAAAATAAAAAATATTTTTGTTTATTTTTTATTTTTAAATTTATCAAAAAATTTGAAAATAATTTTTTTAACTCTAAAAAATATTTTTTTAAAGTAAAAATATAACATAATTAAGTAAAAATAAAAGATAATAATATTTCTATATTTTTACTATTTTTGTTGATTATTTTAGAATAAACTAACGGTAAAATTAGACGGAAGAATATATTAATATAACGGGACATTCGTTAAAGAGAGTTTGAGTATTTTAAAAGGTCAAGATAATTTAGTATATTAAGTCATTTTATAGACGACATTTATCAAAAGGATTAATATAATGGAATATTCTTCAAATGAAGTTAGTGTATTTTAAAAGTTGAATATAACTACAATATAAAAAAGTAATTAGCCCAAGAGATTTTACCAAGTTTTTCTATGCTCATTTTCTTCTCTTGCACGTCAAAAGAATTCTAGTCAAGCCTATACACATTCAAAGATTCAACACCTTTAAGGATTTTCCATATACATAATAATGATAAAAAAAATAAATGTAAACAATTAAATTGATTGGTTTGGATTATTTTTATTACTGGCAATAATTTTGAATTATTTTTATTTATTATTATTATATTATAAATCACATATTATTTATAAAGATTTATAAAATTTTCTTTTATAATTATATATGTAATATAATTTAATAAATCATATATTATACTTTAATTTTTTCGGAAAAAAAATAATATGATTTATTTTATAAGAATTTAAATAATTCTTTAATTAATTTAATAATTTAAAATTATTCGAAATTTTATTTAGATTTATAAAACTTATGTGATAATAATGAAAAAAATTTTAAATTTTTACATGAGGTATGTATATAATTAAAATTTATCTATATTTATTTTTAATTTATATATATATTAATTTTGTGATTTTAATTTTTCATACTATGATGGTTGATAAAATATTATGAAATATATTTTAAATTTTTTTTTTTTACAGTTTTACTTATTTAAAAAAAAAAAGTGAAAAACATAATTTCATTGCATTTTTTTATGGAAATTTTTCTTCTGTTTTTAATAATAAGTTTTCATTGGAAAAAAATATACATTTTTTTAATGATTTGATATCAATAGAATAATAATTTATAGTGTTATAGAATATATTATGAAATGTATTTTTTATTTGTTTTCTCACTTTATTTTCAACGGTCAAGATTTAACCCCAGTCATCTAATGGTTCAAAATCACTGGTAAACGGTCGCATAATTCATTGTACCATTAACTTCCACATATAGAGTAAGTGCCTGTCGCCGTGATTTCACCAGCAAATTACACATTTGAAACCAAAAACTTGACGAAATTCCTATTATTTATTTTCATAAGCTATAATAATCCATCTTCATTTTCATGAATTGTAGCTGTAAGCCCAGGTCGCCATGGATTTCTTCAAAAATTCTTCTGTATGTACATTTCTATAATTCTCTTTTGTTTCGTCTAAATTTTTAAGCCTATTTTGGGGTGATTTTATTATTATTATTATTATTATTAATTTGGCAGACATCGAGTTCTTTGACCGTAGGAGAGAAGATTTGCTCTGTACTTTTTCCATTTGCGGCTTTAATAGAATGTTTGATTTATGCTGTTGCTAATTGCTTCGATTGCCGGCCACGGATTACGGAAATCAACTACCGGCTTAGCGATCTAGATCTCCTTGCTCGTGAATCTCCATGTAACTCTCTCTTTTGTCTTGTTTATTGCCTTCGCCTTGCCTTTCTTTCCTTTGGCTTTGGTACTGAAATGGTGAACTTTTCGGTGGTGTTGACTGTTAATTGCCATGGTTTATGCAGTTTCTGTTAATGAATTGGAGGCCTTGCATGAGCTCTATAAGAAGCTTAGCAATTCCATAATCCACGATGGATTGATTCATAAGGTATTTTTATCTTTATCTCTCTCTAAATTGCTATCATATCCCTTATTTTTAATTTATTGCATTATTTTTGAATTAGCTGTGGTTTTTAATCTGGATTCGGTAAATGACCAAGAAATTCAATCCGACCCAGAGATTATAGTGGTCAAAATTATTTGTAGAAATTGCTATAGAATAGAATTGCTAATTGATTATGCGTGCAAACTGATTCTTGGTTTATAACTTTATCCAATTGTTATGCACTTACAGTTGAATTTGTGTTTGTTACCTAGCAGGAAGAACTTCAATTAGCGTTATTCCAAACTCCCTATGGCGAGAATCTCTTCCTGGACCGAGTAATGAAATGGACTTAACTTAACTTCTAGTCTTTTACCATGTCCAATTTTGAAGGTTATTTAATTGATTTCTTGATAGGGTCACAATATGTTGCAAAAGGGGCAGGTGATTTTAATAGCACTTGCTAAATTATAAATGTCTGCATATGATTGATAAACTCCCGCATTGAAAAAATAAAATTGACCTTATGTTATGGATATAATGATATACATACATGCATAAATCTTCCTGTTGTTTGGAGGAATTGAGTGTTATACAATGTTTTTTTTTTATGGTGATTTTCACAGCTTCTTTCATTGCTTTCATGAGAGAGAAATATCGTATGCATTTGATTTTGTTTGATTTGTACAATGCATAGCTGGCTAAATCCTGTGTACTGAAAATTAAGAAGGATTCATCTGAAAGAAAATTTATTAATGGAAACAAATGAACGGTTCTTAGAGAATAGATCACAATGGCTCTTCTAATACCATTTTCTATTATCTTTAACTTCAAATAAGTTCTGGACTATTAGCAAAAAATATATTGATTTTGAACATTAGATCACTGTGCTTTTTCTGTTATTGTTTATTCATTACTGTTTCTTACTGATTTTCCCCCTTATTTTAAAGCTTTTTGATCTTTTTGATGAAAAGAAAAATGATGTCATTGAGTTTGACGAATTTGTCCATGCACTCAGTGTGTTCCATCCCTATGCCCCTCTGGAAGAAAAAATAGATTGTAAGAGTTAACTGGCAATGTTCTTGTTTCGTACAGCTAAAATTCCATCCTTTTATATTTTATATCTGTGCCTTTCTCTGCAGTTGCATTTAGGCTGTATGATTTGAGACAAACTGGATTTATCGAGCGAGAAGAAGTGAGTATGCTGTACTGATTTTTGTTCATGAGCAACTGTTACCAGAAACTAATCAGCAAGCTAATTTATTTCTGAAAGTTTACCAATAGTTCATATCAAGGCTTTTAGCTAGTTAGCCTTCTGGTGATTTCAGGTTAGGCAAATGGTGATTGCCATTTTGTCAGAATCTGATATTAGTTTGCCGCATGAACTTCTTGATCATATCATAGACAAGGCAAGCAGTTATCTAAATTGTTTACTTCCTTTGCTTGTACTCGTCCTGTCTTCTGTAACATTCAAGCTCACTTTACCTTCTATCTTCCTTCAGACATTTGCTGAAGTTGATGCAGACAAAGATGGTAGAATCTCTAAAGATGAATGGAATGTTTTTGTGGTTAAACATCCATCTCTATTGAAGAATATGACTCTTCCTTATCTGAAGTAAGTCTCACTACTTTCTTAATTTCGTCCTTCTTGCAGCGGTGCTGCCAACTTCCTCTCTAAATTAACCTGTACCATCCTAATCGTTTTCTTTAAGCATAAAATCTGTTATGAATGTAATTATTCTCCAGGGACGTAACCACTGTGTTTCCAAGTTTTATTTTCAACACCGAGGTTGAAGACTGAATCTCAAGCTTTTCCTAGCATTTCCCGAACAAATCGTTTGAAGGACTCCATTAAGTATTTGAGCAGTCAAGTATGGAATTTTGCTTGAAACATGCATGCCAGAAAATTTACGCTTCCAACTTGGAAACTGGGAAGACATTGTCTTTAGCAGAGAGCAAGACCTGAGTGGTGGCATCACAAGATCATCTTCATTGATCACTGCCAATAATATGGCCACAGCAGTTCCTTTTATAATCTAATCTGACATCTATGCTGTTCATTAATTAACAAGTAAACCCCTTTGTAATGATTATGTTTAGTATTGTTTCCTCAAGTGTTGCATCTGTTAACCTTGGATATGCCCTTCAATTAGTATAAATAATCATCATTAGTATAAAATAAATTAATATCAATTTTTATACTAATCCGAGAAATTTAAGGTTTGGACAAGTTATATATTTCATAATTTAATATTTGTCTTAATTTGAGGAAGATTGTCACCAACGTAAATTAGCATTAATTAGTGATCTGTGGGGTCATTGTAATTTGTAATACTAACATTAACATACAATAATCAAGTGAGACATGCTAGCCTACATATTAAGTACATAATTTTCTCAATTTTTATGAGTTTTTGAAGGGCGAAGATTTCAAAAAAAAAAAAAAAAAAACCATTGAATTTTTATCAATGGCTCTATTAGACTCTCTTTTTTATGGCGTGATTAAACACTTTATTTTTTTAATTTATATTGTTTGGGCCCCTATTAGAAAGTAATGCTGTTACATTTTTCCGTTAGTCATAGGGTCTCGTCAGAACTTGACAACTTTTTTTTTTTGGTTGCTTTGTTTTTTTTTTTCATATTATTAATTTTCTCTCTTTTATTTTAATTTTTACAAAATTTATATCTTAACATATGAATATTATATATTAAATAAAAGATGAATTTCGAATATTACAATATACGTAGCCAAATAATATGAAATTTTTGAATTGAATTTGCATAATATCTAAATTGTGTTTAATAGGAGTTATATCTAATATAAATAAAATGTAAAAGATTAAATGTTATTATAGTTGTAAGATAATATTTCAAGTAAATTTATGATAAATTATTTATTTAATTTTTTTTTAAGTAGAACATATAAATAAATATTTTTTTTTAATTTGTAAATTTAATAATTAGTATAAAATGATTTTTTTTTAATATGTCAAATTTTTTTCAAATTTAAAATGAGAGAAAATTAATAATATAAAAAATTAACAAAGCAAATAAAAAATTGCCAAGTATTAATGAGGCCCATATGATTTACAGAAGGAAAATATTTATCTATACTTAATTCATATATTTAATTAATGACTGATATAATATTTTAATTAATGTGATTTTTTTTTTTAATAATAAAATATTAATATTATTTTTTATTTTATATATTTTTTTCTTATTAAATGAGTATATATATTCAATATAAATAAGTATTTTGCTATGAAAAAAATAACATTAACACCGTTAATTACAGAGCCCAAATGATCCAAATGAAAAAAAGTAAAGTATTTACACCATAAAAAAAATAAAAGGCCTAATAAAACTATTGGTAAAAATTGAAGAGTTTTTTTTATTCCTTTTCCCTTTTAATTTAATGTTTATGCCAAAAAAAATAAAGTTCAGGTGGAATCCTCTAACATATATTAGACATGACCATGGTTCGATTCAGAGTAGAAATCAAATAGAATCCAAAATTGAATTCGGAGAGACCTAGTCGAAATCGAAAACGAACTATGATTATTACGGACTGTTTCAATTCTCAACTTAGTTGTTTTGGAATCAGAAACAGTGATTCAAAATGGGAACCGAAATCAGAGAAAAAAATATATATATATATTTTATAGGTATTAAATTTGATTTTATTAGTTTCTTTAAATTTTAAATAAAATTTATTTACAATGTCATGTAATTAATTTCTTATGAAATAAAAATTTAAGGAATTATTTTCTAACACGTTTATAAGAAAGAAGATAAATTTAAAATTTTTTTACTAAAAAAATTTAAAAAATTGTTGTTTTATAATCGGAACCAAAACTTAAACTGAGTTCAGAACTGAACTAAACTGTAAAAAGATCGGTTATGTTTCGATTTCGCCCAAAGCAATTCAACAACTGGAAGCGGTGGAACAAGAACCATGGCCATGTCTAATATTTTCATGGCTGTAATGTACTATTAATTACTCTCTCCGATCTAAAATATTCTACTTTTAAAATTTTGACACAGAGATTAATAAAATAATTAAATTGTCACAATTCTATGGAAAAAAAAATTAAAATATCCTTTTCTGATTTTAGTGAAGAAAAATAAAAGCAATTAAAGTAAATATTTAATAGATAAATAATTTCATTTTTAGTCTCATATTTTTTATATCACCTTTTTTTTAAATATTATAACAGTTAATTTTTTCATTGTTATATCATATAAATAAAGGTATAAAATAAAATAGGAAACACACGAGAAAATAAAAAATTTGAATTTAAATAAAATTGAAAAAATATAATAAATACCTTCTTAAAATATTAAACAAAAAATATTTTAAAAATAATTAAAATAATAGTATATATTTTGGATCGAAAGATATAGTATTTAATAATATTTATTGTCCATATCTTTAAGTTTACCAAAGTTTTTAAACCGATCATAATTTTATAATCGGTAAAAATGGAGATTTACGAATTATAAATTTATGAAATTCAATTGGAATTGAATCGAAAATAATTAAATTAATATTATATAATATAAAAAATATAAATTTTATTATATAATTTGAAATTTTCTAAGTTAAAAATAAATATAATATAAATATAACTAAAATTAAAAAATAAAATCTTCACAATATCTTAAATCTTAATATGATAGTCTCAACAATCATTACTAATTTACTTTGTGTGTTGCTTTGATTTTATTGTTCAATCTTATATCAAATTATACACTCTATAATTTATATAATATGTCTTAAAAAATTACTAATTTGATATATTATCTATAAATACTTAAGAAAATTGAGCCATTTGCTAAAAATTCCTATTGAGTCTCTCTTAAAAATCATGTTAACTGCATTTTTGACAGATCACTCGTCTTGAGAAAACACCTTCAACAATCATCACTATTAGATTAGTGTTTACCTTTTTTTTTTTTTTTTTTTTTTGGTACATTGAAAATTAATGGAAAACTAAAATATTTTTAATCAACCATTAGAAATAACAAATTCACTATTATAAAGTTTGTGTAGAAAAATAAATCATTATTATACTAAATTATTCATTTCTTAATTTGAGTTTGATTTTATATTTTTATATTTTTAAAAATATTATTAATATAATAACCTATTAAAAAATAATAAAATTAAAAAATAATAATAAATAAGACATAAATATATTTATTTTATTCACGTTAAAATAATTTTTATTTATAATTAGAATAAAAATATATTCACGTAAATTTATTTTTATATGAACATAATAAATATATTTATATATTGTCTAATAATTTCTCTTGATTAAAACAAATCAAATATATTTCACATTTATAATTAATATTTAAAAAATAAAATATAAAAGAAATAATTAATTAATAGTAGGAGTGAAAGATAAACTGAGCAAACTCATCAATTCAAATTCAAATTGATAATTTCATAATTTATTTAGTTTAATTTAATTTAAAAATAGAGTAAATCAAAAATTTGATTTGATTTACGATTTGAGTATTTTTTTGATTTTAAATCGAACTAAACCGAAATGATATATATATATATATATGTATATATATATATATATATTATTTTTTACTATTATTACAATTAAATATATTTTATTTTTTATATAACTATTTTTTTAATCCAGTACTATTTTAAAATTTTAAAAAAATATTATTTATAAAAATTAACTAAAGATAAATAAATAAAAAATTAATTCTTGAAAAAAAATATAAATTTTAGATGTGTTAATTAATAAAATAGATAAATTTTTTATTATATAATATTAAACTATTTTTGAAATTTTTTTAATTATTAATATTTTATCGATATTTTTTTTTAAATTTATAATAAAATAATAACGATCTATAAAAAAAATTTGATTTGAAATCAACAAATTGAAAGTATTTAAATCGAATCAAACCAAATTGAAACCTACAATTTGATTATAATAATAGTTTAATTTGATTTAAATTTTTTTTAAATAGAATATATTAGTATAATTTGATAACAATCTTTTAAATGGATCAAATCGAACCGAAACCACCCCTAATTAACGGGAGAGGGAGAAGGGAAAAAAGAAATAAAGAAATAAAGAAGAGAGGGCATAAAAAAAGAAGGGGGTGTGGGTAAAAAACCAGACACATCAATGGCGGACAAGCCAAGCAGAGCGTTGGTGCTGTACGGCGATGGATTGGCTCATCTCATCGATACATCTCGATCTCATGCCCATCACATGCACTCTCTCGCATCCAAAGCTGCCTGCGGCTTCTTGAGCCTACCCAATGCCCCTCCCTCAGGTTTAACTCATTCTCATCCTTCTTATTTACACCTTATTTGTTTGTCCTTTTAATTCATACTGTAATTTAGTCTACAAATTTACACAATCTACTAGTTTCACCATTTTATTTTTATGATTACTGATTAGAGCTAGGCAGAGCAGTTTAATAGAGTTTAATTTTGAGGTTCTTGAATTATGCTGATATGGATTCTTGTGCCTTCCCCATTGTTAATTCGTAAATTAAATTAAGTTTCATGGGTTCTTATTAATTTCCCATTTGTCTTGATGCAGTAATTTGTAATCAATTCCATCTCAATTTTGTAGTATATTTCGTATCCAATCTTTCTATAGGGTTAACTATATACGTAAATCTTTCTATAATTATAGTATATTATACAAACATGCTTAACTATATACGTAAATCAATTCTTTATTACTACTGTAAAACTCTGCTGGTCCGTTGAATTTGAAGGAGTTCATAACTTGATATGCTTGATGCTTGCACTTTTTTTTTTTGTTGTTGATTAGGCTCTAATTGGGTTCAAAATTGCAACCTCGATACCTCACAACCTTAGAGATAACTATACCAACACTTACCAAAGCTCATCAAATCTTTAAAGTCATGATGTCTTCTGTTTATGATTGTTGGGACTCACTTGGATTTAGATTGCAGAAAGTGAGGATGAGAGGATAGTTCGGGAGTTTGCATATCTGTTGGATGCATATGAAGCTTATCAAGACATGGTAAGGTTTTTAAATATTTTTCTGGATATAAGAATGTGTCATTTGTTGATAAATGATGGTTGTTGTTCTTTATTTTGTTAAAGAGTGATGAGAAGAGTACCTTGGTGCCAACCATATCTCAAAGGTATTGACATTTTTTTTTTGCTCATTTCAGAGGTAGTTGACAGTTTATTCATTTTTTTTATTGCTGTTATCTATGATAGAAAGTGAATTTTTTAATCTATATTTGGATATAACATCAATTGCATGCTTCATAATCTC
Source organism: Aleurites moluccanus (assembly GCA_948193065.1). Classification (NCBI taxonomy): domain Eukaryota; kingdom Viridiplantae; phylum Streptophyta; class Magnoliopsida; order Malpighiales; family Euphorbiaceae; genus Aleurites; species Aleurites moluccanus. The sequence goes on from CANXYC011457752.1 coordinate 22,861, forward strand.
ACTTCAGGTTCAACGGAATGAAGGCTGCTGTTGTCACAAATAATTTTTCTTTGAAATCTTTCGGGAATAAACTTGGCTACACTGTGTTGTCATTCAATGATTTAAATGGAAATGATCATTCACTTTCAGGATCATCAATTGATTTTGTGACCTCTGAATTATTGAATTTGCTTGGATTTCAAGAGGGGAAGATAATAGACACAAGTCAATTTGATTTAGTACTTGTGCACATAGGAGATGGTGAACGGGTGAGAAGTGAGAGAGTCAACTTTGATGTCAGTGATGTAGAATATATCAATGCTATGGTTGGTGGTGTGATGCACAAAGCACAACCTGGTTCTGAAATTGGTTCCCGCCTGCACTTGTCTCTTGTGATGAGCTATGGAAATGTCAAAGAGATCGACTGTACAAATTTATCAGTTCAGATGTCTAAAGATGAAATGAACTCTGATCTTTCAATGCTCTTCCCTAGTCAAAGTTACACAATGAAAGGAGAAAAGCCACGACAAGATGTTAGGTAAGAGAAAGCAAATAGTGGATTGTTGCACTACTTTTGCATTGTTATGGATACAGCTAACCCGTGATCAACAGGCACTATTGTCCAATGTTAGTTGCTCAGTGGCAGTATGGTGTGACCCGCATGGATATGGCAGAGACATTTTCGTTTAAAGATTTTAAAGAGGTACAATTTAAATTTAGTCATATATAAAGCGATTCTTGCAATAAATTATGACCTTTTTCTCTCATCTATCCTAGTTGTGTTAATTAAATCCTTGTGATCAGATGTCTCAGTGCATTAATCGTAGAACTCCAATGACTTTAGATTCTTATCTCCATCTATGTTTTCCTTTTCTTTTGCAGCGTGGTGGAAACCTTGTAATACCTGCTGACAGATTTTTGCATGAGGTTGCATTTAAGCTTTGGAAGGCCCCTAAATATGGAGCATAAATTGGTTCCTTGAATTCTAGTGATAACTAATAAGGAAGAATGTTGGTAGTCCACTTTGTGGTCTAAGTAGGAAAGATGACCAGATTGAAGGATTTTGCCTGAGTTCTATAAGCTTCTGTAATCCTTTTCAATGTTGTTATCTATTCTGGGCAATGACTTTGCACTCCCGTATACCCCAACCTGAGGGGTCTGAGTAGCCAACTCACGTTAAATGCCATTTTGCAATTCATCTCAAAAGTCTATAATGTTGCGCTCATCTTCATAATTAAGCATGTTTCTGCTGTTACATTGGAGCCCCAAAACAATATGCATAATCTGTTCTTGGCTAGAAATGGCTATTGTGATTTTGTTAAATTGAGCTTTTTTTTTTCAGTTCAATATTAGACTGGTTTCTGCCAAGAAAATGTTCTTGTTCCAACATCATATCATGGAGCCTCTTATTTGGATGAATGTGATAACACCTTTTGGGGACAAAGAATTTTGACCAGAGTTAGAAGTTGAAACATATTCAGCAAAGCAACTCAATCAGATTGAATCCTCGACTTACTTGCACCAGTTGTTCAATTTTTCACTTATTTTAGTAATGTGATTTACATTCAATTTTTACCAGTGAAATCACTTGGGTTTATTATTAATTTTTTTGAACAAGGTTTGGACTTTTGTCAGTTGCTACACGCCCAGCATCAAAAGGGACCTGCAAAAACTTTTCCTCTAAAATCAAAGAGCCATGGAAGAGCTTCGTGAAGGGAAGGGCAAACTACCCTCTTCACAAAGTAGTTATGTGTGATGAGTTACAATGCCAACCAAACTTTAGAGTTGACACACCATTCAGAAACAAACGCTAGAAAACAATTGTTCAATTTAATTTCTAAAACAACTCTATAATCAGTTCAGTGTCATGATTATGGGCAGACATATTCTCCTTGCACCAAACACCTGTTTCATGATCCCACTTCTCTCTGTATTAGGTATTATGAACACTTCCAAAATGAGCAAAGCCTAAATTGATTCATCTTTCTTCCCAAAAATAAACCTTCGACATTAATTACAAAGTAATTCTAGAACTCTAACAAGTTTTTCACACAGTAAGTACCCATGAAAAACCACCCCATTAGGAGGAAGGAAAATGAGAACAGCCCAATCAAAAAGGGCCAGCCGACCAGAACAATACCTAGGCAGAGCACCACTGTGAAAGGAAGGAAAGATCTGATTATCGACTTCCAGTCAATCCAATGCCCCTTAAACAGTATTAGAGCTGCCACATTTATCATGTTCCAATCCATTGATCCACAATAACAGAGTCGATTCAGGCAGTTGGCAACAAAAGAATAAGAGTTGCATGTGAAAAGGTTGTAGGTTTTATGCTCAAATTGTCGACTGCTTGACTGTAAAGCCTCATCCCATGTGATTGCAGTCCCATATTCGGCATGCATATAGCCATGCTTGCATGTGTGCGCAGCTAGGTTGGGGGGAAAGCAACACTGAATAAACAATTCAAAATTGTCAACAGTGAACAGACAACATATTTTTCATGAAGCAACAACGAGAACAACGTACTTTTAGATATATTGATGATTCCAATTAAGTTTGCCATCCTGCTTTGGAAAACAAGGGGATCTTGTTTTCCAACATCTAAGATGCGACTAACAAGAAAACAAATATCACTGTGTTCTGCAAACGTGTTGGATTATCATTTAAGCATATAACATATATTCTGCATTACATGGTGCTCCAAGCACGAATATTTAATCCTCCACTTGGAGGAAAGTAATTTCTTAATAAATGACTATAATAATAGCAAGTGTGTGCACAGGCGTGTGTATGAGAGAGAGAAATAACACAACAGGGTGAATTAGGAAGAACTCGTGAGTCTATACCTGCTCTCTATCAAATTGAAGATATCTAGCCACCGCACCAAATGCAAAATCATCAATGTTCACAAAACTGGATCCTGCAAAATCTAAGATAATTCCATCCTCCCTGCAAATGCCAACATGCCCAATGAAAGGTGCCAGCCATGAAACAACTGGGAGTGGAGTCCAAACTAAACAGCATGGAAACTTGGCTTTCTTTGGATCAATCTCATCCAGTGGCCACAATTCATGCCAAAATCCTGATGCAGAATGCATCTGCTCGATGTTAGAAGCCACTTCAACATCCATTGCAGAAAATCTTCCGTGTGGCATTTGGCTTTCAGCAACTTTCTATGGCTAAACATCTATATGTCAAACTACACCCTCAGACATGATGGACCTGTTACAACGCAATCAAATGGATCAATTATCATATCACCAACATCAATACAACAGTCTTGCTAGAAACTCAAAAATTATGCATGCACAGAAGGTAATCCGAACAGTGCCACACAAATAAATAGTAAAATTTAGGATTTTCACTGATTTTCTTATACAAACCTCGTAATAATCCAATTATTGTAAAGGTTCCAAGAGCCCAAGCATTGGTCTAACCTGATATACATACATTGTTGGGTTCTTTATTGAAAGCTTAAGTTTTTAGAAAATTTAACTGGTAACTAATTTCCTAAAAGGTTCTCCATATTGGAACCTACCATTTGTGATAAAATCATTGTGAATATATAATGTCGGAAGATCTGGATTCCAGATAAGGTATCTATATGCGAGTAGGAGAATATTTATTAATAATTGAGGATATTTACTAATAATTGAGGATTTTTTGAGCAAAAGAAGAGGGGGGAATATTTACTAATAATTGAGGATTTTGAAATTATCAGTGAACAAACAATCGACTCATCAATGAAAAATGGTTAAAAGAACAAGAAATGCAACATCAAATGCAGCTACCAGCAGCAATCAATGTTTGACGCTTGTCTAGCATAGTCAACAGAAACCAGGGCTTTGGTTTTGGGTGTCAAACCAAACTTTTCTAGTTCAAACAACCCCTTTTAATTTTAATTTTTATGAATCAGTTTGTATCCAATGCACTATTTAAACAGGGAAATTATTGCAAGTAAACCTTATTTACATGATGCCACCATATGAAACTGAAGTCAGTGATTCACTGCCCCACAACGTTCCTAAACTTCTGATAGCACATACTAACAATTCAAAATCCCGAGTATCTGATTATAGTCAAACAAATATTTCACAATTTTGGAAACCATCAAACCAAACACAATGCTCCCTAGCTATTTTTATTTCAGAGGGAGAACAAATAACATGAAAAAAGAGTTCCCAGTTTGGGCCTATAGCATCACCAATTAATCTTCCGTATTCAAATACTAATTATTTACACAGGAGAGAAATCATAGCATGATCAACTTTTACACAAGGAATGCTAATCTTGTAAGCATTCAAAATTTCCCATACCACTATTTATTGTTGAAATTATTTATTTCTAAATAAGAAAATCTCAAATGCACCAAAGGAAGGAAGATAAGATTCTAATGTTATGACATTGACTGATCTTTAAAAGCTTTACACGTAGCTATTAGAGCTAGCTATATCTCGCGTAGCCTAACCAGGTAACTTCCCCCACCCCATAACAAAATTTTCAAATTAACCATCAGATGCTCCATTTTTTATGGTGGCTGAAAAAACCACAACGGAAAGTTAATCATTTTTTTACCATATTTCATCATTTTCTGGGCAACCAAACAGAACCCACAAAACTTCTCCACTCAAATCAACATAAACCCAAAAAAAAATGCATACATAATGATAATAAGAAGAAGAAAAGAAACGGAATTAATAGCTGAGGGTGGGATACTAGCCGGGAAAAACAGGCGACTGCAGAGGCAAAAGATGGGCGCAAATAACGTCAGATACTTGATATTAATAAGAAGCAACTAGCAAGAAGAAGATGAAACGTTTCTATTGTTTTGGTAGTTGCAGTTAGTTGCATTCATCACGTGTGAGAGAAGAATCAGAGATAGCGGAAGAGGTGAAGACTTCTTTAATGGAGGAGTGGTGAAATTAAGAATTAAAAAATTAAATAAATAATTATAAATCTAAAAAAATAAGAAATTAATAAATAATAATAAAAAAGCTTTGTTTTTGGAACGGGAAAAAGGAGGAAGGAGATGACAGAAAAAGGAAGAGATGCATGAACCTTTCCTCTTTTTGCTTCCACAGGTGGGTCCCCCTCCACCCGCCCTCATTTATTTATTTTATCTCCATATAGAAAAACATTTAAGTATACAATGAACATGAACAAGCTCTAAATAGATTTGGAATTGTAAAGTCAGATTACACTTTCAAGGTGTTTTCTACAGTACTTCAAGTAATCATTTATTTGATTTTTATGTAATCATTTACTTGATTTTTATTGGCAATAAAATAAAACAAAATTTACACTTATTAAAATTAATTATTCATATTTACAAAAAAATTTCCCCATAATTTTATAATTTTACGCTTAAAAAATAATAAACAATATGTTAAGTATTTCAAGATATTTTTAATAAAATAATAATTAATTTTAATTAATAATAATTAGTATATGAAAGAAATAAATTAATAATGATATAAAAAATTAAAATAAAATATTTTCTTCTCAAATTTTTATTTGAAATATTTTTTTCCAAATTGAAATTTGAAACAATAATTTAGAATATTTTTTATTAATCTAAAAAGTAATAATCATATAAAAAAATAATTTTCATCAAATTAAAGAATTAGTAATAATATAAACATATGGAAAAAAAATTTAAATCTGAAATTATAATTTGAAATATTTTTTTTCAAAATTATAATATGAGAAATATTTTGTATTAATTAAAAAATTAGTAATAATATAAAAGAAATAAAAAAAAAAGACTTTAAGGAAATTAAAAAATAATAAATTAACTAATTTAGTAATAATTATTATATGAAGAAAAAAATTAGTAATAATATGAAAATATGAATTATTTATAGTAAAAAATAAAATTTATACTCATTATAAAATGTAATTATTTTTTCTTTTCAAATACTTTAAGTTTGCCACCAAAATAAAATGTAGCAAAAGTCATGAATAAAAAATGAGTTATTAATAAAATATTAATTTATTTTAGTTTAATTAAAAGAAAAATTTAATTTAAAAAATAGTAATAATATAAATAAAAATAAAAAATTATTTTTCAGGAAATTTAAAAATTAGTAATAAAAAAATAAAAAAAAAAATTAAACCCAAAATTGTAATTTGAAATATTATTTCCCAAATTATAATGTAAAACAATAATTTGAAATTTTTTTATTAATTAAAAATAATAATAATATAAAAGGAGTAAAAAAAAATTTAAGGAAATTGAAAATAATAAATTAATCAATGTACAAAATATAAGTAATTTTTATAAAATTTGACATTGTTTTATAAAATATTGGGATTTGTAGTGTAATATTTTATAAATAATATAATTTATAAAATATAAGTCATTTTCATAAAATTTTGCACTTTTTTATAAAATATTGTATTTTGTAGTGTAATATTTTGTAAATCATACAATTTACAAAATATTAGTCATTTTTATAAAATTTTACATTTTTTTACAAAATATTAGGTTTTGTAGTGTAATATTTTGTAAATCGTACTATTTACAAAATATAAGTTATTTTTACAAAATTTTACACTTTTGTATAAAATATTGAGATTTGTAGTATAATATTTTATAAATAGTATAATTTATAAAATATAAGTCATTTTTACAAAATTTTACACTTTTTTATAAAATATTAGAATTTGTAATGTAAAATTTTATAAATCATAATTGTATGATTTATAAAATATAAGTTTTTTTTATAAAATTTTATATTTTTTTACAAAATATTGGAATTTGTAGTATAAAATTTTGTAAATTGTACGATTTATAAAATATAAATTATTTTCACAAAATTTTACACTTTTTTATAAAATATTGGGATATATTGTAAAATTTTGTAAATTATACGATTTACAAAATATAAGCTATTTTTATAAAAATTTACATTTTTTTACAAAATATTGAGATATGTAGTATAAAATTTTGTAGATTTGTATGATTTATAAAATATAAGTCATTTTTACAAAATTTTGTACTTTTTTATAAAATATTGAGATTTATAGTATAAAATTTTATAAATTGTACGATTTACAAAATATAAGCAAATTTTACAAAATTTTACACTTTTTTATAAAATATTAAGATTTATAGTGTAAAATTTTGTAAATTATACTATCTACAAAATATAAGTCATTTTTATAAAATTTTATATTTTTTTATAAAATATTAGGATATATAGTGTAAAATTTTATAAATGGTACGATTTGTAAATAAAAGCCAATTTTACAAAATTTTATATTTTTTTATAAAATATTAGGATTTGTAGTGTAAAATTTTATAAATTGTACTATTCACAAAATATAAGCCATTTTTTCAAAATTTTATATTTTTTTACAAAATATTAGGATTTGTAGTGTAAAATTTTATAAATTGTACTATTCATAAAATATTACCCATTTTTATAAAATGAATACTGTTGTACAAAATATTGAGATTTGTTGTAAAAAATTTTGTAAATTATATGATTTAAAAAATATAAGCCATTTTTTTATATAAAATTTTTCACTTTTTTACAAAATTGTGGAGTTTATAGTATAAAATTTTATTAATTATATGATTTATAAAATATGACCAATTTTTATAAAATTTGCCACTTTTTTAACAAGATATTGGGGTTTGTAGTGTAAATTTTTATAAATTGTACGATTTTATTAAAATATCATCAATTTTTACAAAATTTTATATTTTTTTATAAAATAATGGGATTTATATTGTAAAATTTTATAAATGGTATGATTTATAAAATATGACCAATTTTTACAAAAGTTGTCACTTTTTTTTTTTTACATAATATTAGAGTTTATAATGTATTATTTTGTAAATAATATAATTTACAAATTACCAACTATGGTTATAAAATTTTTTTTTTTTTTATAAAATATTAAGATTTGTAATGTATTATTTTATAAATTCAAAAATTTATTAAATATCATCCATTTTTCTAAATTTATTACTTATATAAAAAATAATTGTTGTTTATTATTTATCATTTTTTAAAATTATTTTTTTATTATTTTAAGATTTTATAAAATTAATAATATGTAAAATACTTATATTTTATAATTTTATCTAGGATTTTATAAAAAATTATTTTTTTGTTAAATATAAGAGAATTTAAATTAAATTTATATTATTATAATGACTTTGTAAAAGGGTAAAATCATATTACTTATATATTATGATTTTATTATTACTTAAAAGTTATTTAAAGGTAATTAATAGTTGTAAGATTTATATTTTATTACTTTATAAGAGATTTTTAAATGATTTATATTAATATAATTGTCTAAAAAAATTTATGTGAAAAAAAAAATCTCTTATATCTGTCAATATTATTTATCATATAACATTTTATAAATCATATTAATATCTCTCATATTTCTCACGTTTTAAACGTAAATCTTAATATTGTGATTTATACTATATTATTTACAAAATGAAATCATTCATATAATATTATCAAAAATTTTAAAATTTCTCACTAATTTTTAAAATATATGTGCTTGTAGTATTTTAATTTTGTAAATGAAATACTTTACAAAAACATCATATATTTTTACAAATTTTTTACTTTTTTACAAAATATTATGTTTTGTATTGTATTTTTTATTAATATAAAGATTTATAAAATATTACCAATTTTTACAAAAATTTTTATTTTTATTTTTGCAAAATATTGAGTTTTGTAGTATATTATTTTATTAATAAAAGAATTTATAAAATATTTCCAATCTTTATAAAAATTCACTTTTTTGCAAAATATTGTGTTTTGTTGTATATTATTTTATTAATGAAAAAATTTATAAAATATTATCAATTTTTACAAAATTTTTCACTTTTTGTAAAAATATTGGGGTATATAGTGTATTATTTTATAAATGAACTACTTTACAAAATATTACTAATTTTTTCAAAAAATTTCATTTATTTATAAAATATTGGGGAGTTTAGTGTATTACTTTATAAATAACTTCATTTACAAAATATCATTCATTTTTATAATTTTTTTATTTTTTACAAAATATTGGGGTTTATAATTTATTATTTTGTAAATTGATGAATTTAAAAAATATTTGCTATTTGTTTAAAAATTTTATATTTTTTTATAAAATAATTTATTTTTTAGTGTATTATTTTGTAAATGAACTATTTTATAAAATGTCAATAATTTTTGCAAAATTTTTCACTTATTTATAAAATATTAGGGATTTTAATGTATTATTTTATAAATGATTTCATTTAAAAAATATCACTCATTTTTATAAATTGTTTTATTATTTTATAAAATATTGGGGTTTATAGTGTATTATTTTGTAAATTGATGAATTTAAAAAATTTCGGTTATTTGTTTAAAAATTTTATATTTTTTTACAAAATATTTTTTAGTGTATTATTTTATAAATTAATCAATTTACAAAATATTCATTATTTTACAAGTTAAAAAAATAGGTGTTAAGTTGCAAAAATAATCACTAGGAAACACAGTGATTTCAAGATATATAAAAACTGAATTTCCAAAACCAACGTAATTTTCAAAGTAAATTATGGACATTATGTATTTTAAATTTCAAAAGTCACTTATATTTTTTCTCTCCTCAAAATATAACTATTTTTTATAAAAAATTTTACTTATTTATATTTACAAAATATTAAAATTTATAAAATATTATTTTATAAACAAAAACATTTACAAAATATCACTTTTTCAAAAAAAAAATTCCACTTATTTTCCACTATCACATAGGAGATTAATTAATTAACATAATTAAGTCTTAATTTAATTAGGTTTCAATATTATTTATCGTATAATATTTAATAAATCATACTAATATCTTTCATATTTCTCACATTTTAAACGTAAATTCCTATATTGAAAAAATTTTCACTAATTTTTAAAATATATGTGTTTGTAGTGTTTTAATTTTATAAATGAAGGAATTTATAAAATATCATTTATTTTTAATAATTTTTTTATTTTTTTGCAAAATATTGAGTTTTGTAGTATATTATTTTGTTAATGAAAAGATTTATAAAATATTGCTAATCTTTATAAAAATTTTAACTTTTTTGTAAAATATTTGGTTTTGTAGTGTATTATTTTACAAATGAAATGATTTATAAAATATTATTAATCTTTACAAAAAATTTCAGTTTTTTGCAAAATATTAGATTTTATAGGATATTATTTTGCCAATAAAAGAATTTATAAGATATTATAAATTTTTATAATTTTTATTTTTTGCAAAATATTATATTTTATTGTGTATTACTTTGTTAATGAAATGATTTACAAAATATTATTAATTTTTATAAAAATTTTCACTTTTTATAAAAATTTGGGATATATAATATATTATTTTATAAATAAATCACTTTATAAAATGTCATTAATTTTTAAAAAAAATTTACTTATTTATAAAATATTAAGATTTTTAGTATTTTTTTTCATAAAAATTTTTATTTTTTAATAAAATATTAAAATTTATAATATATTATTTTATAAATTAATCAATTTACAAAATATCAACAAATATATGTAAAGATATATCACATAACCGTACTAGAATATGCTCATAGTTAATCGGATCACCAAAATAAAAATTATTATAACCAATTTCAAAATAATTATTTCAAAATTTTCTTGAGTTTTTCTCACCCACTTTCAAATCAAATATCAATAAACTCTCACCATTGATGGATAATCTCAAGTTCCTATGGCTATTTGTCTACCAACACAGCTGCGGCGCTAACCACCCTCCCTAGTTTACTTATGTAATTATGGAGAATATAATTTCGAAATCTCTACAGCAATGTTTTTGGGTAAATCAACCAAAAATACTAAATTTTATTAAAATTTAATATGATGAAGGAAATATCTAAAATTTTATTTTTTTTTTAATTAAATGTTATCTTAGAGTTTTCATTCAAAATCTTATTAAAATGAGTGGACTTTAGTTTAATGAACATATTACAAAATTTTTCAAAATTTAATAATTTTTAAAATCATTTATATTATTATCTTTTGATTTTTTTTATAATTTTTCTTTTAAAATATTTTTTAATTTTTTATTAAAATATTTTTTAATTATTTTCACTAATTTTTCCTAAAAATCAATTCTTTATTTAAATTTTAATATGATTAAATAATTCATTTTCTTTCTAAAATTTAAATTAGAAGAATAATTTTAATTTATAAAATTTAAAATTATTTTGAATAAAAAAATTAATCAATAACTCTGAATTTATAAATTTATTTTTAGAAAAAAATTATTATTTGAATTTATAAAATTAAATAAAATTTAAATTATAAGAATATTTCTTCTTAAAAATTAAAAGAATATTTAAAAAAAATAAAAGAATACTAATAAAATATTTAAAAGAATTTTTTTGATGAAATAATTAAAAGAATAAAAAAATAAAAAATATATATGATGCTAAAAATATTAAATTTTGAAATTTTCTAATATATTTATTTAAATTTATATATAAAGTAGCGTGTTAAATTGTATTCTTGGAGTTTAGACGAAAATTTTTAGGTGACTTATGATTTTAAAAATAAAATTTTAAATATTTTCTTATATTATATTAAATTTTAATAATTAAATTACAAAAAAATTTCAAAATTTAATAATTTTTGAATCATTTACCTCACAGATTTTATTTAATAAAAATATATATATTGGAAAAGTACAAAATTATTATGTGATTTTATGTTTTTATTAAAATGGGTTTGTCTTTTTTTTTTTTTCTCTGTTACACAGTTCAGTGTTAAATATATTTATATTATTTAATAATTTACTATAAGATATCAATTAAAAAAAAATTCAAGATGTAAAATTTCATTAAGAAGTTGTGAAACTTACTTTTCAATTAAAATTAAAATTTTATTAAATTATAAAATACAAAAAGTAAAACAATTAGAAATCCAAAAAAATTCTAAATCTCAAATCCTATGCGTTCAAAATTTTCTACATTTTTCTTGAAATCAAAATTAATTATGGTTGAAATTGATTAGGTTTCCGTTTCCTTCCACACGTTACTTGAAAAAATTGAATTGTCCAATTAACAATCCAACTCCATATCAAAAGGATAAAAACATAAATATTTAACACATGGTTTAATTTTTCCTTAAAAAAAATACGCATGATTTAATCTGCTCATGTAATCTTAGAATAGTCAACCTAAAAAATTATCTATTAAGAATATATATAAATTTATTTAATATTTAATATTTAATATTTAATCTATATGAAATGTATTTTTAATACACATCTTTATATGACAATTAAGTTAAAATAATTTTTTTTATTAAATTTTATTGATACTTCTAAATTTATAATAAAAACTGAATTGATATAATTAAAAATTTAATACTAACGAATAAATGAATTTTAAAAAAAAAAATTATTACATAGCAAGAGCTAAAATTTTAATTCAAATTTATAGAATTAAAGTATATATATGAATTATTTTTCTACTATGATATCATCTTTTAAGTATTTATATAATTTTAAGATTGTTAAAATTAAAAAATTTAATTATATATAAATTTATTTAATATTTTTATTTAATTAATTAATGTGAAATTTATACCTTATTAAACATTTTGAAACATTGATTAATTGATGGCAATAGCATTACTTCCGTATATCACTTAATTAAAAGTACCTTAAATTGTTTCTTAATTTATTATAATTATAGCGTGTATTATAAAAACAAATAAACGTTAGTTGTTAATAGATGCAATAATTGCTAAATTTAGCAGGGATGATGGATTTGAAGAATTGTTATCAAATTAAATTAAATTTTTTAGTTTTAAAAAAAAATTAAATTAAATTAAATTATTATTGTAATTAAATAATTGATTTGATTTAATTTAATTATTTTTAGTTTGTTAATTTTAAATTAAATATTTTTTTATAAATCATCGTTATTTTATTATAAATTTGAGAAAAATAACTGGTAAAATATTGTTAATAAAAAAATCTCAAAAATAATTCAATAAATAACGTAAAATTTATCTACTCCATTAATTAATATATTCAAAACTTGAATTTTTTTCTTAAAAATTATTATTTTTTAGTTAATTTTCATGATTAGTTATTTTTTAAAAAATTTAAATTAATATTAAGTTAAAAAAAAATGATTTTATTTAAAATAAAATAAAGTATATTTAATTGTAATGATAGAAAAAAAACAATATACATATATAGCAAAAAAAAAAGGGATAGAATCCTATAGGAATTAACTGATCTAAATTATTATAATTATCTCTCAAACAACTACAAAGTACTTACATTAATTATATGTTTATTCTTATAACTATTTAGTTAATGTAAACCCATTAAATTATTTAGCAATTTATAATCCCTTAAAATATATCTCAATCTATTGACAACTCAATCTTTTAGATTATTGATTTAATGGATTAATGGTATATTTCATCTCTCGATCCATCATACTTCATTTTAGATATTGTTTAATTGTAGCCAATTACTAAATAACTAATAATATTAAATTAACAAATTTAATTTATGCACAAGACAATTAATCAATCATAATTAAATAATAAAACTAACAATTGACTATATTTAAATTATAGATTAAGTAACTTAGCTAAATAGTTAAAACACAAATTAAAAACTTTATTAAATTAATATAATAGTTCAATATTACTAAATAATTAAATTAAATAAAGACAAATATAATTAATAATAAAAATTTTATCTATTCGCCAAATCTTGATTTAAATTGATAACTTTTCAATTTTTTTCAATTTAAAGTTATTCCTTATTTTTTAAAATATTTTTTTCTTTAGGCTTTTTAGAAAAATTTTCATTATTTCACTCTTAAAATAAATAAAGTTTTAAAAGTTAAATATCTATTTTTTACCTAAAACCCACTAAAAACTAGATAACTTTTCAAAAATTAAATCAAGTGCACTAAAAAATTAGGTATCAATTTTTTAGTATGTATCTCCTAAATCTAAAAATTGAATACTTTGCTCGAATCTTTTTAAAAATCAAGTAACGATTTTTGAAAATAATTTTTTTAAAAATTTATTTGATTTTTAAATAAAATATTTTCATATTTTTAATCTTATTTTTAAATTTCAAAAATAAATAAAATCATATCAAATCTTCACGTAATAAAATAAATTTATAATAAAATATATTTAAATTAACCTAAAAATACTATTAAAGAAACACACATCAATATAGCAAAAGAAAAATTGAGATAGGATCCTATATGGTCTCCCCTTCAAAATCGGATGTGAAAATTTCCTTATGAAATCCCTTTTCTCCCGCTTTACACCTCGGAACGCACCATTTTTAATTTCTCGTTTATTTGTTATTAAAAAAAAAAAAACATTATTGATGATCCAATTACAAGAAAACAGGAACAGAGAGCCCCCGATTAATATTAAATTAGTATTAGTTAGAGATTCGGCCCATATTCACTTGGAAAAGAAAATGTTCCATATTAATAAATTTGAATTCAATTCCCATTCTTAATCCATGACCAATATGAAAATAGATTTTTTGTATATTTTCGTTAATCCAACGTATTGAACAATATAATAGGGAAATAAATATTATATTATATATATTTTTTATTTTTTATATTATTTTTATATCACTATAGAATAAAAAAAATCAATTAAAAGAGATCCAAACATTGATTTAATAAGTTCTTCAAACCAATATATATATATATATATAATTCAATTTAAAATCGAAAAAAATATTTAAATTATAAATTAAATTAAAATTTTTATTTATTTTATTTTTTAAATTAAATTAAATAATTATAAAATTAATAATTTTAATTTAATTAAATTTAATCGATTTGATTGATTTACCAACCACTATAAGATTTAGTGCTTTGCTATCTATATTCGATTACATCTTTTTGCTGGACAGTTTATTATACAGTGAAATTATCATCTTGAAATTTAATTTTACGTAAAATAAATTGGATTGTCGCACCTAATGCCTAAACGTACAATCATAATAATTAATTATTTTTCAAGTCATAATCACAATTCCCGTAAGAAAAATTTATTGTACATATATTATTATTTTGTTAGTGTAAATTAATAATTTAATAATTAAAATAAAATTTTGTCTAATTATATAAATTATTATTTTTAACATTAATTTTATCGATAAAATTTAAATTTTTACATTTATTTCTAAAATAATCACATAATTTAAAAATTAATTATTATATAATTAATTAATTATTGAGTACTTATTTTTTCATTTCATAAAAAATTATTAGATAAGATAAGAACATGTTTCTCCTGGACACATACAAATAGATCAATGTATAATTAGAACAAAAATATATTCATAGAAATTTATTTTTATATAAATAGGAAGAGTATGATTTCATCTTATCTAATAATTTATCTCATTTTAAAATAAATATTCTAATTATAAAAAATACATTTATCAAGAAATTTTTTTAATCTACTTTAATTTTTCTAATTCATTTATTATTTTAATCTCTTTTTATCTTTTTAATTCTCTCATATTTTATATATTTTAATTAATTTTTATATTTTTCAAAACACATTTTTAATAAGAATATTATTATAATGTTAAGATAAAATATAGTTTGAATTAGGAAATGAGATAATTAAATTGAGACATATAAAAAATAAAAACAAAATATTTATTTTAAAATGGAGGGATAAAAAAAAATCTCTTATCTACCAAAAAATAAAGTCACATTTTTACTTTCCATCTTTGGTGACGAAAGGTAGAGATGAAAGCTAAACCAATTAAATCGATCAATCTAAATTAAACTAATAATTTCATAATTATTTGATTTGATTTCAAATTAAAAAATAGAATAAATTTAATACTTAATTTTATTTGTAATTTGAATTTTTTTATATCAAATTAAATCACATTTTGTACTATTATTAAAATTAAATATATTTTATATAACCAATATATTTTTTAATTTAATATTAATTTAAAATTTTAAAAAAATATCATTTATGAAAATTAATTGAATATAAATAAAAAAAGAGTTTAATTCTTAAAAAAAATAATTTTTAAGTTTATTATTATGTTGTATATTGAATTATTTTTCTAACTTTTTATCATTAATATTTTATTTTTTTTTTAATTTATAATAAAATAATAATGGTTTAAAAAATAATTAGAAATTAATAAATTTAACTATAATAATAATTTAATTTTTTTTTATTTTAAATTAATATAATTTAATAATTTTTTTTTTTTATCAAATCGAGCTGAAGTCACAACGACGAAAGGTGTAGTTGAAAAAAGCAGTTGGGATAGATAAGGAAAGGGCTAATTATTAGGGACCTTGTACCGGAAAAAGATACCCGTTGGACAGAAAGAAAGAAATAAATCATAGCCGTTGGATAAACTTTCAATGGATCTGTCAGTGGGAGAATAAAAGAAATGTAAAAAAAAAAAAAGGGGTTGACGGACAGCTTAGTATTACCTAATGTGTCTGATTTTAGTTATTTAAAAATTTTTATAAAATTTTTTAAAAATTATATTTTGATAGTATTTAATATAATAAATTTATTGATATATTTTTTATATTACAAAAAAAAATCATTTGGATAGGAAAAAATATATTATAAATTTTATATATTATATTTAACGGTTTAAATTTAACGCATTTATAATATATTTTTAACTGTCAAAATGATTTTTGTTTAACATAAAAAATATATCAATAGATTTATTATATCAAACACTATCAAAATATAATTTTTTAAAAATTTTATAAAAATTTTTAAATAGCTAAAATGAGGCACATCAGGGATTGCTGTGTAAAAATACACAGCAGCCCTCTCAATCCAAAAAATGATTCTGCTAGTCGGGTTGTGGGGACTGCTGTGTATTTTTACATAGCAGTTCCTGATGTGTCTCATTTTAGCTACTTAAAAATTTTTAAAAAATTATATTTTGATAGTGTTTAATATAATAAATCTATTTATATATTTTTTATACTAAACAAAAATTATTTGGACAGTAAAAAATATATTAGAAATGCGTTAAATCTAAACCGTTAAATATAATATATAAAATTTTTAATATATTTTTAGCTGTCCAAATAATTTTTATTTTGTATAAAAATATATCAATATCAAAATATAATTTTTTTAAAATTTTTTAAAATTTTTTAAAAAATTAAAATAAAATACATTAAAAATTATTGTATAAAAATATATAATAGTCACCTAAACCCTGTACTAACTTAGAGTAAATAGTGTATTTTATTGCAATTTTATAATGGTATTTAAGCCGAGTTAACCACAGTTAGTTTTTCTTCTAAAAGAAACCATGGTTAGACTATGACACATGTAGAATATTAATTTATTCCTTAAATAATTACATTAAATCAATAATAATAATAATAATAATTACACTAGTATAATGCAAAGCTCTTTTGCAATTACATTTATATATCAATTAATAAAGCAATAAATTTGAATTGTAATTAAAATTGTTTTCTCTTACTAGGTATATGTATTATTTTAATTAAAATTTAAATATTACAACATAAATATTAATTTTTTTATTTTTTTAAAATTTATATTTCAACTGAAAATATTATCTGATAATATGATTTAATATTTAAAATTAAGAGATTAAATTCATCAGTACTTATTGTTAACTATTAATTTTGAAAACATGTATGAAATGATATTAAATTAATGTTTTTAATTCTAATATTTTTTTATAGTGATATATTTAATTATAATTTTATCATTTGAAAATATTATAAAATTTAGGTTAATAATCTAATTACTTTTATAATTATATATAATTACATTAAATCAATAATCCTTAATAATATTTAATTATACAGCTAGAATATTATTTTATTCCCTAAAACAATAAATATTTTATCACCTTAAAATATATAACTTAATTCTTTTAAAGTTTTCATAATTTATTCTTAAAATTTTATAAATATTATCATTAAAACCATAATTAAAATCCAATTTCTATATACATAGTTGAACTTGGTGTTGTAATCACATTTCCATTCACTTTATTTTTGCAGTCAAGTTTAAAAAAAAAAAATCCCAAAAAGAAAAATACACTTATTTAAGTTATTATGGCATGCTCAAAATCAAAATATTTATTAATAAGATGAAAGCCAACCAAATTATGTAAATACATATAAAAGAAAATTTAACATAATATGGCACTTTTCCAAGAACATTTTTTATGATAAATTGTAATTTATTATAAATTACAGAAATGAATTTTGATATAGAAACATGCAATTATGGCTGCTCTCACAAAAACATAGACGGAGAAAAAAAATCTATATTTGTAATTAGCAAAGGGGGGGAGCTGGACACTAGTTGTGCTAGTGGAATACTGGTTCCTCTTTCGGTAAGCATCCAGTATCTCAGCAAATGAACATTAAGGAGATACAGAGTTAGAATATCATTCTCAATATATAATTTACTGGTCTATTCTATACAAAGTATGGATAGCTTCTTAATTTCTAGGGAAGACCAGGTTCACCGCAGAATGCATCTGGCTCGAACGATCTGGCTGATTTATCGTTGTAAACCCCAGGAATGGCTCTCTCCCTTGCTACTTCAGATGGTATTTGCAAACCCTTTTGGGCTCCATCGACATTGATGAAGAGAAGAACACATACAAATAATGATGTTGCTAGAGTTAGAAGAGTGTACTTTAATCTGATGAGTACAGGCTTAACCTATTTGAGAAATAGATAAAAAGAAGCCTATATTAATCCATTTATAAATCCCTAACTTTAATAGAAGAGTATAAAATCCATTCAAGAGCTTGTTAGTGTACAAGGTAACATATTCAAGAAAATGCAAGTGTGTGTGGCTGTGTATGGCAGAAACTCTTCAGATTTCTCTGCACTGCCTCATACTGATGCTAAATGAAAGAAATGACAAGCTTGAAACGAACATTAACGTCTCTACTCTAATAAACGAGTCAAAATAGATCAGCATGTAATCTTAGTAGAGACTTCCCTCAGTTCCAGTCTCCAGACTTTTAGAATTCATATGCTAATTAAATAAAATCCGCTTGCTGAAACCCAGCAATATGACATGTAAACAAAACGAATCTCAATTATAGCACTGCTCAAAAGCATAATTTTGAGACTGCTAGCATGAAACCGAGCAATATAATATAATTAAACCTCAATTAAAGTAGTGCTCCAAAGAAAAATTTTGAGTGTGAAAAATCTTCTTTTTTGAATTAATAATTTCTTGAAAAGAGACATCAGAACCAGAAAGATTGATCTGATCACTCACCACCACCACCACCTCATACATATGGGTTCATGAAAATTGATCTGATTTTCCACAGCCAAATTTATCCAAAAAAAACAAAAAAAAAAAC
Organism: Aleurites moluccanus; assembly: GCA_948193065.1. Classification (NCBI taxonomy): domain Eukaryota; kingdom Viridiplantae; phylum Streptophyta; class Magnoliopsida; order Malpighiales; family Euphorbiaceae; genus Aleurites; species Aleurites moluccanus. Next base: position 42,262 of record CANXYC011457752.1, read on the forward strand.
CATTATCCATCTGAACAATGAACTTACAGAAAATGAACCAAGAAGTCGATCTCGTGCCAAAACTTCAGCAGTCTTCACCCATATCTATTGAGAAAATTCAACTTAGATTTATTTCAGAAAATGCAAATGTACTTTACAACTAAAACCTCAGCTTGACCCAAAAAAAAAAAACTGTTACATTTCTAATATTGACGACAACTATGAAAACTGAAAAAATCGTCTTCCCACAAGAAGCTGATTGATACAAAAAGCTTGAATTTTCAGTCTTATAACTTAGACACATGAATCAATCCATTGGTACAATTCTTCGAGTTTCATGAGATGTCCCAAATTCCGAATTGCATACACAATTGTTTTTTGAGCAATTTTAACAAATTGTAGTGGATATTAATAAAAAGTTGAAGAAGAAAAAATTTCATGTACCTGACCATCATACCATCCCGTCTCTTCGTCTGCAAAAAAAGAGAGAAATTAATCTGTAATTCCTCTGCTTGGTTGCTCAGAAAATGGAAGAAAAGAAAAAAATCTTATATTAAATTAAAAAAAAAAGGGGCAGCGAATTACATTCAACAGTGGCACTAAGCAATCGATTCCCGACATAAGCCCAGCCCAAATACATCCTCACCACAGCAAGACTAACCACAAATATCCCACTTGATAAAGCTGCAAGAATTGGCTTTAGTGGCTCTAATTCTGGCCTCACCGAACCAAACCAGGCAACCGGCAAACCTATAAGGAAAGAGAAAGATGCGCCGGTAACAAACAACCGAGAACAGTACTCAACCATATCGCCGGAAGCCCAAGAAAAGGGGAAGGAGGTGGAGAGATTCTGGAACTCGTTTATAGGCAGTTGGTCAAGTGGAACAGGGCACTCTGTTTCAGGCGGAGTGTTGCTTCCGTTTCTAGACGATGACAAGGGTATTTTAGGAATTATGTTTTTATAACGGCGGTGGCGGTTGTGGTAGTGTAATCTTGGTTTGGCAAATGGAATGATTGGAGAAAGAAGAAAGTTAGGCGTCGGAGGGGAAAAGAGGATCAGAGGTGTTTTTGGTGATAATTGAAGCTCTATGATTGCCATGGCCGACTCCGTTGTTGCTTTACTTTATCCAATTTTTTTCATTTTTATTCTACAGTCTACAGCGATTGTGGTCTACCTTACTTCACTAATACATACTTGTTTTTGGGATCTAATGTGATCAACGGCGAGGATGTAGGAAAGTGCTACACTAGATGTTGACAGCATAATTCAAGTAGGAGGCTATAAAATTTCAACCAAATAATCTTTGATGACATTTGTTGAAATTCAGTAGAGAAATCAATTACTATTCTGTGCAAAGATCAGCAGAGAACGCAAGCTTGTTGATAACTTGTAAGCTCTACTTCACAATCGCAATTACAATCTACAATTGAAATTCACAGTTAAATTCATTACGGGATTTCAGAACAAAGGTCAAGAGGAGAATTATGAAAAAAATATATAAACACTTCATTAAAATAAAACTCCACTTGTTTTTCCTTTCTTTTTTCCTTTTCTTTTTTAATTTCCACAATGAACTGTAGAGAAAACACTTTTACAATTTCAGAGTCGGGACTGCTTTCCCCATGACAAGACCCCCACAAAGAGAGAAAATTAAATTGAAAGATTATTTTCCTTTACTTTTTTTTTTTTTTTTTAGGATTTTCTTACATGTAAAGATTAATGACATTAACTATTTATGCTACTTGAAACAACTTTCCAATGGCATCCTCCACTGCACTTGTGCAGATTAATTAGGAGGATCTCCACTCCGCCGAACCATCAGGCTTGTGCTGAGTCCCCACTTTGAATGAACCAACACTTCCCTCGTCCGGTATTCTCTTACTTTGCACCAAATTGGAAAAAAAGAAAAAAAAAAAACTTCTGGCGCTCTTTGAGCTGATAAACTACAGTAGTAATGTTTCAGTCACTGTTGTTTGATTTATAAATATTATGTTCTTTCAACGCATAAATTTTGAATGTGACGCAGACGGGGTATAAGTTGTGAAAAAGAGGGTCGTGACCGTGGCTCCCTGCAAAAGCAATCAAAATTTTATCATAAGTACGCCAAGTTCCAGAAAAATATTAGCCATGTCTACAACTCACCTTTGCCAACAATCAAGTATTATCTGGGCAACGGTCAAATCAACATCCTCTGGAATCTCGAGACGCTTGTTCTGGAATCCCACAGCACCCACAACCTGCATCGGATTCAAGCCTTTCCAAGGGATTCGACAGGTGGCTAGCTCCCACAATATTACACCAAAACTGTACACATCGCATCTGAAAGGAAGCGAATCCAATTGTATAAGAAATGTTTCTTACAGAAAATTCATATAAAATGCCACCCCCATTTAATATGTGCAACTAATAAGTTCACTTACTTCTCATTTGCTGGTTCATTCCTTAGGACTTCAGGTGCCATCCATTCAGGCTACAGAGCAAAAGCAGACTTGCTTGTTATTTAATTGAAAACACCACCACAAAAAAATTACAAACAGAAAAACCAACAGAATACACTTGATGAAGTCTTACCGTTCCAGCTGTTGACTTTGAAGACAGAAAAGTGTGGTGCTTCAAGCGTGACAATCCAAAATCACAGACCTGCAGAAAGAATTACACAATATGTTGAGGAAAATATAAGAATTAGTTCCGTCAGAAATCAACCCAATTCCATCCAAACGATATGGAGAATCAAGGAATAAGTTAAGGGACAGGATTTAGCTTTTATCAACCTTAACAACCCAATTTTTGTCAACAAGAAGATTTGGTGACTTTAAATCTCGATGCACTATTGGAGGATGACTTGTGTGCAAGTAATTCATTCCCTTGGCCTGCAAAACCATTTTACTATGTAGAAAGCAGGGGAAATAGAATGAACAAAGCGAAGTTACCAAGAAGAAAGAACTTATCCAACTAATACCACATCAAGAGCCATTCGGATTCGCCTCTTTTCATCGAGTTGAGAATTGGGACGATGCAGCAACCTATATAAACTCCCCCTGCACACAAGGAGGACCAAGATGAGAATTAGATAAAAATTATTGACTCAGTAGCAACTGCTATTCATCGCAAAAGTTTTTGGCAGAAACTAGGACAATTATGAAACTCTGAAAAATCCCTGACAATAACCTTTAGTATAATATCCTTTTGACATGGTATTATATATCTAAAGAATGAGATTTTACTCTTTTGTATATAAATCATGTATTAATGTGAATCAGATTTGAAGGTTACCACTGACTAAACAAAATATCAAGTACAAACAATCACGCAAACATCTAAGCACAAATAACATAAAATTCACAATGTTTGTCAAAAAACCATTGCAGTGAAGGCCCACGAGAGTGAGAGAATTAAGAAAAATTTCAGGTATTCAAGTGAACATTTTAAAGCCTTCAGCAGTATCATTGATTCGGTTAAGTGTGGCGCTAATATGAACAAGAAATCAAGTATTAGATAGATGGAGCTCAATGCAATGATTTCTGAAAGAAGAAAACACAGCTTGAGTCCACCAGAAGTTTGAATGGCTGGACAAAGGGAGAGGAAGAGAGGAAGAGGAGGGAGAAAAAACCTGGGCAAGAACTCTGTCAGTATTGACAGGTGTGGGGGGCGAGTAACTGCTCCCATGAACAGAACAACATTAGGATGTCTTAACCTTATCATGATTTCAGCCTGTGGAAAGCAATCAGTGGTATTAACTTGAATATTATTATATGAGAAATCAATACATGATCTAGGAAGTTAATAATAGGTGCTTACTTCACATTTGAACTGGACCAATGCATCTCCAGATAAATCTTGGTCCAAAAATTTCTTAACAGCAACTTCCTGTCATGGAGAACAAATTATAAAACATCAAGACAGACCAACATGTTTTTATAACAAAATAGTTAAGCCATTAGGAGTCGTATTATTTTGGCAGCAAGTCAAATGCTGTTACTAAAGCAATATCCATTAAATATCATCGAAGGTGACAATTTCAAAATCAAGCAATATTACTATAAAATGTATATGACTAAATTGCCAAACTGATTTCTCATACAGATCACTATATCATCATTATGGCCAAAAAGGGGAGAATGACCCATTATACTAAGGTATGATTTTACTAATGTGATTAAGGATATAACTTACAGTGCCATTCCAATCTCCATGGTACACCTCTCCATATGAACCTGCATGACAGAATATCACATGAGACTGTTATTAAATAAGCATATGGCAGTCAGACAATATTATATTTGACGGGCAATAGGAACACAATGAAATTCAAATTTAAAGGCTCAAGTTTAAAATTATGGCCCTCATTTAATATGGGCTTTATTGGGAAAATTATACAATATTTATTAGTTATTTTGGGTTTAATTTATGCTGCTGGTCCATTATTTTTTCAGGGGCAATCTTATAATTTCCAGCTTTGCTGGAAAATCTTTCCCAATTTCTATAAAAGTCTTTATTTTTAGTTTTAATGTCTTATTTTAGAGTTTTTGTGAGTTTAGGATAGTATTATTTCTTTTAATTTATTTTAGGAGTCTAACAATACATGCACTTATAAAAATTAAGTCAAATCTCTGCTCAATAAGAAATGATGAGGTATGCCCATGATCGCTCTGCTGCTGACTAAATTACCAAGTCTTCTCAACCAAGGATTCAAGACCTATAAAGACGCAGCAGCTTAACAAACTATCAAGCATACCAGGATTAGAGAGGAAAACAGAAGCTTAAAAAAATGCAGACCCCTATTGAAACCATGTACAGTAAAGCAGGTTTGACTTTCTTCAATGACATTCTCATCTTATCCAATCCAAGCATTTATAGTCTTGTTTGGTAGATTGTAAACCACCATCATATGATTCACTATTACAATCAACAAAGGGGTAATGCATAAACAATCTCAGTTAAAAAAAAAACCTCAAGTTTAGATAAATTAAGTTTAAAAGAAGCGAAAGTATAGTATGATTAATTCAGTTTCCTAAGCATTGCAAATTGAATCTTCAAATATTGTCACCATATGGCGTACAGATGTGAAATCGTACTTCCAGTCTCCAGACATATTGGTTAGTGCTTAAGAAATTAAGTGACTAGAATAATAGACATTAAATCATTGATTCATACAACAATTTTCTTCTCTTCTAACCTACTAACACAAGCCCAAATGGACCAAGAGGTTGGCAGTCTTTATGCAAGCCTGCCTGTTGCTTGATAATAAAATTTATTCATTCATACAAGTCCTTTGTGTAAATACAACTACCGTGAATGGGAAAAAAAACTTAACAGAAAGCTACACAAAAAGTTGGAAGACAACAATACCCAATCCTAATGTCAAAAATAGAAAATGGTATCACCACATGAATTGCCAACAAATTTTCTTTTAACTGCACAGTTAGATAACTTCATAAGAAATAATTCTTACCTATGCCAATACGCTCCCCAATCTGAAGATCCTCCCATGGGATTTCCCATTCTGCAACCTCCCCCAGCACTGGGTGAATTTTCTCACTGTAACCAGTGCAAGAAATATGGGGACCACTATTGACTGTTTCAATCAACTTCATAGAAGATCCAGTGCCTGTTTCCATGTAATAGACCCTCCCCAGCTTTTCTGGAAAGCACCGCTCATCATCATGAGCTAAGGCATCTTCAGGTGGTAATTGGCTAGAGTCCACAGATGACGACAAGGAAGATTCATGGATTTGATTCCCATGCATTGTCCTTCCAAGCATTCCTGCTGTATTATGAGGAACATTATGTACACTAGTAGCACCTATCTGCATTTTTTCATTGGTTTTATTATCAACAACTACAAGTCCCTCACTTGTAGTATCAGAGAGAATAGACACTTCAGACTTCAAGAAATTCATTTCCGATTCTCTTTGTTGTTTAGCCGGCCCCTCAGCAGACCATCCTTGCTCAGTATCAAACCTAAGATTGTTCAAGGGCTCCTCTCCAGTTAACGATAAAAGAGACTCTGCATGATTTGATAAGAACTTATCAGAATAGCAATGAAGTCCACCTAGATTTACCCCATTTTCTAGATGAACTTGTTCAAGAACCTTTTGCTCACCTAGATCTTGCTGATTCATATCTGAAAACAAATCTGGAGGAGGTGATGCACCGCTCTCTAAAAGAACAGCATGTAATTTCTGTGCAAATTCAGGATTTTTTGCAGCTGTGATAACATACTTTGAGACATTTTTTACTTTCATGTTTTCTGCTGATGATGGCCTTCCATCCCCTGATGAGTTCTCATGTGACTTACAAGATGATGGGAAAAACATTCCAAAATCGTGTTCAAATGTCTCAGTTTGAGTTTTTTCAACTGGGCTTGTACTAGCCTCGTTTGTCTTAATGCCCAGATATAATGCTTCCTCTGTCCTAGAGCTGCCAACCATGGGAATCCTATCCAGATTAGGTGAAACTGCTAGGTCCCTGGATCCTTCACCCAGCAACAAAGGCGAACCTTTGGCACTGTCAGCAAGATCAGCAAAGCCCCTTATGTCAAATCCAGTGCTTGGGAGATGGCTAGTAGGCACCTCAGCAGGAATTAATGTTCCAGGAGCACCCATCAGATCAATAATGTATTCGCTGCATCATGTCATCATATCAAGCACATCATCAACCATAAAACCTTTTGAAAGAAAAAAGGAAAAAAGCAAGCATGGCACAACAACCCTTTGAAATTATATGTCCTCATATAGAAAAACAAGTTGATTGCAGCAAATAACATGAACAAAATATAGCAGATGAATTGGCATTGGCAACAAGGATGAAAATTTGCACTAACATGTTAAAAAAGTATTATCCAACAATCATATATTTTATTTTTGAATTCTTTCAATGAAGTGTGGTCCAGACAACATGGAACCATTAGTAGAGTTACCACGATGAATGCAGCTGCCATCACAATATATCAAAAAAGGCCTCACAAAAATTAGTCTGCATATGTACAAGTGCAATATAAATAGTATAACCAATGCAAATATATAGCTAAATTTACATTGCCATTAAAACAGCATGATACCAAATTAAACAAAAAAAAAAGAAGAGATAAAGTTAAAATATATTACCTTCCATTATTAATCTTAATCAAATTTATAGCTCCATCATCAGTGCCAGTATAGTAGCTCCCTTTAACCAGCATACATGGAAGATTAATTCTATCAGCTAGCACCTAACAGCAAAATATTGCAATAATCAATTTGAGCATAACTTTCTTCGAAAAGAACCCAAAAGGATTGCACAGCGATCAAATGAAAGGCTTCCCTAAAAATGGATTCAATGAAAGACATTCTGGCATACTGCAAAAACGTATTAAGGTGATTGAAAGTTGAAAGAAACAGGATGACCCATTTTAGTCAGAGTTCATGTGGTTTATTAATCAGCCAGTTTCATTTACTACCAGGAGTTAAAAGAGATCTTACAACCTTAAAAAGCAAAGCCCTGTGGCGTGAAAGTCCTACATCAAGGTGTCCAAGGGGAAGAATGACAGAGTTCAAAGCATTCCGCAACTCATAGCTTCTCCTGGTCCACCTTATTGATATATCGTCAGCATCAACAACTGGACCACCCATTCTACCAACAACAAGATCAGCAAGTCTCTGAATCAAACCACTTAAAAGCAAGCCATCAGAGACCCGGCTCTCCACTGAAAGGATATAAGCTTTTCTCTCAAGCTCTCGCAATTCAGGATCAACAAGGCGATTTACCAATACCACTTCATAATCAACACTATCTAAAATGGATATTGCTTGCAGATCCACTAACAATGGCATCTTCCTTTGAATGATTGAATTCGAGGTAATGCCATATACATCATAAAAGCCATCCATCACTTTGTCATTATAATTTACAACATTATAGCTCTGCATGAAACATGTATGGAAATTAGGGGGAAATTTGAGAGGTAACATAAGACATCTGCACCTAAAATGTTATAGATTTGGTATGGAAAGTTTTTTAAGAAAAAATGTCAAAATTATGCTCCATTTCAGAATGTTCACTGAAGAGCAGTATGACAATGAATACAACTAATAGTTTGGGTATGACAATGAATACAACTAATAGTTTGGGTCCTAGACTTTTCGACACTAGAAAATGAAAACTTTTGGTCAACTGGCTTCTCCTTCTTTTTCTTTTTGTATATTTATGCGGTTGGATAAAAATTTATTACATAATTATATGCATATCTGTATATGAGACACCAAAAGCCTATCATCCTAAATGGTTTTTAAAAAGTGTAGATAGAAAGTGCACTCGCCCCTTATATTAGAATTTTAACTTGCCCCTGTGGTCAACAACTCAGCATTCCATTAGTTTTTAAAGTAAACCCCAGACTGGAGCTTTTTGTTGGGACAAATACAGATGATATCTCAAAATAAGTTTAGCAGCTACAATATGAGGAACGTGAGGAGATTGCATAAACTTGTCTACAAACATATCAGGAATTTACTCTTGTTATATCAAATGCTTGATACCACTTTCATTTCATGAACATCGGAGCATAAAGCTATTCTGAAACAATCCAACCAAAGCTCACTGGTAAACCATTCAAAAACACGAGGAATTTATGGTCTGAGCACATGAAATTCCCTCAAATGCTTGTCCATTACATTCGTTCCACGAACTCTAAAACACAAAACCATTCCACTTAGTATTAAACAAACTCTTATCAACTATATAATATAACTAATCACCTCACTTGACATCATACATTTTAAAACCCGTAATTAATTAATTTCCATTCCTGAAATAGAAAGGAAACGGTTGAGGAAAACACTTTTCAAGCATAAATATCGAAAAAGAAAATTCACAAACAGATGGAACAATTTAGAGAAAAAAGCCAAACAGGATCAATTAAAATATACTTAGGTTCAACTATTTGCAAAGGAAATTCGAGTCATAAAAACATAAGAAGATTGTTATTCTGGAATTAACTTTAGAATTGGATATATTGACGAAGTATAAATGGAAATGTTCAATAAAACGATTAAAAACTTATAATGCAAATGATATCACCCACTAAAAATGATCATATTTGCTCTATAACAACCAAATTGATTGACCACAAATCCCAATCGATCCTAAAATAACAAAAAACCAACGATAAATTCAGAACTCTAAGAGACTGATCCGCAACAAGAAATGGAAACTAAAAACCGTATCAGTATAAGATCCAGAAGTCAAAAACCTAACTAACTAACTCCAATTCACCGAAATCAAAAACCCAAAAATGGTATATATATATATATATATAGTCAGTCAACACATACCCAATAACGTAGCGCAAGAGACTCGACGACAGCATCGGTGACAATAACCGGAGCCACAGGACAGCCGAGACTAATCCGCTTGGCAGCATCGATCTGAGCTGACTCTGGATCCTCACGCCCATCTGGATCCGAGGCACTTATTGCCAAAGCCAACTGAACCTGAAACTCTTCCTCCAATAAATTAAAATCCATACCACTATTCCCATCCGCTACAGCCATCCGATCCCCTCCGGCCGATTCAACGGCTCCAATTCTACCATTTGAAGACGCCGACGAAGAAGACGAAGACGTTGACGTGGACAAGGGATTTGGACTTGCAATCGGGGCAGCGACGGGTCGGGTCTCTCCCAATCGTTGATGGTCATTGATACCACTACCGATATGGAGCTTTCTGAGTAGATGTTTCATCTTCGACATGGATCATTAACGATACTCCAAAATTCTCTTCCCTTGGTTTTCTTTCTATGTAAAGTGTTTTGTATTTAATTTATAATTTTTAATTTAATTTATTTCCTTTCTCTGAATCTGCTGGCTTATCCTGCGCCTACTAGTACTAAAGGAAGATTCGCTTAACCTGCGCACCCTTCTTCGTCAAGCTACTACCGCAGTACCACTTGAAGAGACTTAAAATTAACCGTTCACCCATTCATTCCCTCCAATACCCACACTGTATATCGCCAAAATTCAATACAATACAACTCGAGCATCTTTATATAAAATATAAATGTTCCTCTACGCCAATCCACATACTCTTATTTTGCAATCAATTCATCTAAACCATTCAACCTTTAATTTTTTGAATCTAATGGTTGTAAGTTTTTATAGTTATACCAAAAATAGTAAATTTTTAATTAGATTCATGTTTTCTATATCATTTTAAAAATTTTAATTAATGAAAGTTATATGTTATTGCAATGTAATGCATATGATATTTATGAGATATTAAATTAATAGGTTGGTGTCATTAAAGAGTACGAAGCATAGTGAAATCTTATGTTGGTTGAAGATAAAATTATTCTAGTTTAGTTAAATAAATGCACTCGCCAATGTAAGACAATGTTGCATTGAAGGTTTTGCATGCCAATATATTCAATGAGGATTGAGGTTTAATTATGTTAGAAGCTAATTTTTAAAAAAATCATATAATTATAAAAGAAATTATAAATAATCCGTTGTTTGCAATTAAATTTTCCTTACTTAATTGAATAATTTATTGGTCAAAATATATAATTAATTAGGTGATTATATTTAAATAATTATATTTATTGATTATTAAATATAATAAGATAATTAGGATTAGAGAGACTGAATGATTTACTTAATTTATCTTAAAATAAAAATTTTATTAACATATATAAAATTTATTTACTTGATTCACTCAATTCTAATTTTTTACATTATTTTAAATATTTTATTTTATATATTCTTATCTTTTTTTATTTTTTTTTATTATTTTTTAATTCTCAATCTATTCAGTATTTATTTAATTATTGATCCATCTAAAATTAATTTTTGGGCTTCATATGCTATTAAATTTCCATAATTATGATTAAATAATAATATTTTCTCCGTCAAAAGCTAATCCGAAAATATTTATGATAAAAAATTTATTTTTAAATATAAAAACAATACTAATAATAATGTAGAAATTTCCAAGTGCGGCTGCATTATTGCAAATGCAGATTCACTACATAGAATTGAATTCAAGTTCATGTACATAAACGTGGTATATACAAAATACATAGTATATAAAAAATACATAGTTAACAAGGGGCTTGTGTGTCGTTTTTGAATTGACCTTTGCCTTTCTAGTAGCATTTCTTTTCATTTTTAATTGTCAAAACGTTGTTCGGAAATTAGTATAAGGAAATCCAATTTATTTTCATTAATTGGACCATGCCATTTTTTAAAAAAGTATATTGTAAAATATATATTATGATCAAATCATAATCACAATTTAATAATGTAAAAAAAAATTTACATAATATAAAATAATTAAATAAATTATCATTTTTATTATCTTAATTATTAAATTAATAATTTAACTGAATCGATAATTAAAACAATTATTATTTTAATCACAATCACAAACTTCACAAGGGTATAATTATTTCAAATATTTCTATCTAAAATAATTTGTATTTTTTAATGATAATTTATTTTTATCGATAGCAATTTAAGTATTTTTTTTTTTAGTATTATGCAGGGAAAATTGATTTTGAATATATTATTTAGAGGAATATATATTTATTATTAATATTTTAATAGTAGGATCGGTCAATAAATTGATAAAAATTAAAAATTAAAAATTAATCAAAATCGAAACGATAAAATTAAAATTAAAATTGAAATAATTAAATTAATATTATATAATAAAAAATATAAATTAATACAACTTTAAGATACAATAATGCTTTCTTTTACTGCTTTTTTTCTCATTTGTGACCAAAAAAAAATAGAATTCTAATATTAAATATAATTAGTATAAATTTAGTTCGAAGTAATTTAATTTGTTAAAATTTTAACACTAATTTATTAAATATGAATTTTAATATTATTTTATATTCATTAATTTATACAAATATAAAATTTAATTAACATGAAAATTATTAATTTTATTATAAACTTTAATTAATATTAATTTAATTAACATTAATTTAACTACTATAATTCTAATAAGAGCATATCAGTTCTTTTGAAGTTCCAAAACCGAGATAAGCATTTAATGGTGATTAAAAGCTTATCAGCATTCATTTCAAAAAAAACAAAAAAAAAAAATTGTCAGCTTTTAATTGCAAGTTTATCATCTAACGAAACATTGTTCGATTTTCGTTCTACTCTTTCACCATGTAAGCTATATTTCTGTTTCTTTTCTATGTGACGGAGTTGCGACCTGCTGGAGCTCGTGGACGAGGAACGACAGCGATTCGGAAGTAAGGTGCGAAGGCGGTAAAGCCATACAGCTGCGAGGTCTCGATCGGCAGTATTGATTGGGCTATTATCGCCGATTGGAGTAATGATGATGATGGCAAAGGAGGTGCGCCGAAGATGGTGATGGATCCTTGGTTGCATCTGGGTTTTTTCATATGTAATTTGCATCTGGATTTTTGTTTGTTATGTGGATTTTTGCTTGGATTTTGTTTGGTTTATTTGTTTGTTATCTTGAGTTTTTGTTTGGATTTTGTAATTTCATATTTATGGGATTTTGTTTGGTCTAGGTAATTTTATGTTTATAGATTTTATTTGGTTTCTTCTTCTTCGAGAGTAACTTCTTACAGAGAAGCTCGATCTGGTGTAGGGGAGAATAATCCGGCTGACCCGAGAAAACCGGTCCGGGTCACCAGTTACACGGCCGATTTACTGATTTTTAATCCAATTTTTTTTGGGGACGGATAATTTGAGATAGACCGAATTGATTTATTGATCGGTTTTTAATTTTTCTGTTAAATTGATCCGATCGATCTGATTTTAATAACTATGCTTATTACCGGTATGTTATGCCTGGTGGGTATAGTAATTGAGGTATTTGTTTTTATTTAAGATATATATATATATATATATATATATATATATATATATATATATATATATATAATTGAAGTTCAATTTTGGGATGGAATCCAAGATTTGAGGTTACATTGCAAGTTTCATAATCCAAGCAAATTTAGCAATTACCCAAAAGTGGGGAAATGATCCAAAAGTGGGGAAATGATGAGGTATTACATGCTAAAATAAATCTTGCTAGAGGATAAGATTTGCTTGATATAAAACGACACCGAATAAATTTCACTCAACCTTGTACACCTCTTTTATAGTAGTTGATTGGTCATTAACATCCAATGGAAAAATTAAATTGTTTCCATACCAAACTTTCCATTCACCTACAAACTTTTCATTCACCCATAATTTCATGAAAATAAACATTAAAAAAACAAATATTAAGAATTTTACACTTTTATTTTTATTTAATTTAATGAGTTACACAATATAAATAATTATTATTCACAACGTCCATAATTATAATCAACATTTCTTTTTTGAAATGTCCAAAAATAATTTTTTAATGTTAAATTTATTATTATATTTTCAAATAATAGAATAATTAATGTTATTAATGACCATATTAAGAATAAAATAATACTCTTTTCATTTTAAAATAAATATCTTAATTTTTTTGGGATGTCTCAATTTAATTATTTTATTTTTTAATTTAAATTATATTTTATTTTAAATTAATAATAATATATTTATTAAAAATATGTTGAAAAATGTAAAAATTAATTAAAAGATATAAAATTGAAAAGAATTAAGAAGGTAAAAAAAATTAAAAAATTAAAATAATAAATTAATTAAGAATATTAAAATAAATTAAAATTTTTTCACTTAATAATTATATATTTTACATTAAAAAAAAATTTAAAACAGAGGGAGTAAAATATAAATTCTCTTCGGGTAAACTAATCGTCCAGTTCTAACGATTAGTTTGATTCCCTTACCGGACTTTTAGAGGATAAGTATAAACTTTTAATTTTGTTGATAAAAAGAATTATATTCAGAATATTTCTTTTTAGTTAATTAACTATATAAACGCATAGTAAAAGCAAGGTAGCCAAACATCGTCTGCATGCAATAATTAAGCACATGTACGTTGATGATTTTGAGCAAAATTATATGAATTGAATAATTAGATATGTGAATAAGTTTTTTTTTTTGGTAAATTATAATTTAGTCTCTGAGTTTTGATCCGAAAAATAAAGTGGTTCCTATATTATGTGAAATATATAATTTAGTCCCTGAATTTTCACTCCGTAAGACTATTTAGTCCTTCCATTCATTTTTTTTTTTTTACTTTTTCCGTTAAATGTTAAGTGAAATGGTTAAAATATCCCTTATTCATTATTAAATTTTCTATCACTTGCCACTGTCAAATATCTCTCTATGATTTTTCTTAGCCACCAAATTGAAAAAATTAAAAGAAAAATTCTCTCATTTTAACTTTATTATCCAAACGCGGTAATTGAAACAAGTCTATTAGAATCAAACCCACCAAAAATTTTATATTTGAAATTTTAATAAAAGAAAAAAGCCATGAGATGGCTCTTTTCTTTCTTAGAAACTTTGCAAATCTCGTTTCTTTTCTTTTCCCTTTACTTGATAAATTTCCTTCAAAGTTGCTTCCTGCTGAATTTGAGAAAATGATTTCTTTAATTTCTCGCACTGGTCATCATCTCCAGCGTTATGAAAGGGGTTGTCGCCAAGTCGTAGGGTCAGTTCTTTTTCCTTTTATTTTTTGAATTTTTCTTTTTGTATTTTTTAACTTTGTTTTTTGATTTATTTGTGTTATTAAAAAAGGTTGGGAAATTATTCAAATTTGGGATTTTTGAAGTGGGTTGTGGTCTATTTTGATGATTTTTTAAAAATTATTTTTCCATTAGTTGTTGGTAGTTAATTTCTAAAATTGACTTAATTTTACTAAAATTCATTTATTTTTGTTTTATTTTTGGGGAAAAATGTTTTTTTTTTCAAGATTTTTGATGATGGTATTGGGTAATTTATATTTCTATTAATTTATTTTTTTTATTTTTTATTTCTGCAGGTGTATTCCATACAGGTATTTTAGCTATTTTACTTAAAATTTAACGAAAAAAATAAAAAAAAAGAACGGAAAGACTAAATAGTCTTACGGAGTGAAAATTCATAGAGTAAATCATGTATTTCACATAATATAGCGATCACTTCGTTTTTCGAACCAAAACTCAGGGACTAAATTATAATTTATCTTTTTTTTTAAATCTTCCTTTTTATTTTTTAATATTAATTTTATTAATAAAATTCAAACTATCATATCCACTCTTAAAATAACATTTCCTTATGAGTTAATTAAAAGATATTTAAAGGAGCTATTAATAATTATCAATTTGAAATAAAAATATTTTTTTCAGTTGGTAATAATAATTTTTACCTGTTATTATTTTTTGTCGATTTAAATGGAAAAAATTCGCCAATTGATTTTAATTCAAATATTTAATAATTTTCTAATTATTAATATATATATTTTAAAATAATAATTAAATTTTATAATTTGGCATACAACACATTTCTCCTCTCAATTTTTTCTTTTTGTACATTTCACATGATTGATCGAACCAATTCCCTATATGGTTTTGCAAAAAGAACCACTCACAGGAAAAATATGGAATGAACACCATTAGTATGTAGTCAAAACATGCATGCACATAAAAAGAAAGCAAGTGTCGATTTCCAAAATTCATGAGACTTTCGCAGGGTGGTAACTTTAATGCGGAGAGATTTGTGCTTTATTCTCTGGTTTATTTATAATGCAGATATGTCTCTTTCAATAGATTTGATTTCTATTGAATTTGAATTTATATTAAGAGATAATTATTATAAGATGTTTAAATTTTACCATATTATTATAAAAAAATATTTTAATATTTTTAAAATTATATTAAAATTTTTTTATATTTTAATTCCTTTAAAATATAAAGTCATTCTATTAAAAAAATCTGTTAAATCAAATAAAAAATCTTTAATATCTCATATTTTTATTTTTATTTTCAATCTCATACCACTACTTTAATTTTATCCAAATAAAATTCACTTTTTCCTTGATATAAGCTACCATTGAATAACCGCTGTTGTTCATCCATACAGCATCAAACACACAAAAAGAAAATCAAGTCGGAGAAACTAAAATCATGAAATTAGATTCACCACTATCAAACCTTATTTCTTAACAAAACTAATTCACCACTACCATTAATATTATCACTATCTAAAAAAAATCAAAATTTATATAATAAATTTAAGAAAAAAAAAAAAAAAACAACAAAATCAAAGATCTAAACCTAAGGTCATCTAGTGAACAAAGACCATGAGTTGCAATAATGGAAGATGCAATCAGAGCAACACAAATGGTAAGCTCAACAATAGTTTCTTATTGTGCAGTGACAGAAAACTGATTGGGACTCGCCAATCTTTGAGGTCACAGACTTGTGGCCAGTCCTTACTAGTGATGGTTGAGTTTTGTTGGGGTTCACAAAAATGGCCACTTGGCTACTGGTTTTCATTGTTCAAGGCACTCAGCGAAAACATGCATAGTCACAGCGGTCGCCCCCATCATCTTAGAGTTGTTTGACGGTGATTGTGATACCAAATTTGACACATAACCCATATTTAATCCAGAAAGATAGTTTGATCCTAAAGAGTTGTAAGGATCAAAATGGCAGTGGTAGAGGAGGGGAATCGAGTTTGTGATGCGAGTTTGAGTATTTATATGAGTTGGGTTGGTGAATCTATAACCAAAGGCTGATGAGGCGCTAGAGAGAGTAATCTTGCAGAAAGGGGACAATGGTGTTTTCCTGGGAGATTCAAGAAAGAATTTCTTGGATTTTTTAAGGATTGAGTTTGTTATGTGAATTGGATTTTGGGACTGGAAGAAGAAATTGGTGAATGAGAAAGCAAAAAATAAAAATAAAAATTAAAAAGCAATGTACAAATAAAGATTTTGATTTGGTTTAACAAAAAAAAAATCATGAATTTGGTTTTTGTGAAATGAATAAGAAGAAGAAGAAGATGGGCGAATTTCGGGTAGATAAATAATAGGAATATTTTAATAATTATTTTAATTAAAAACTGATTTTTGAATCTCTGACTGACGAAAAATGAAGTAAAAATGAATGAAATAACCTCGTAATCTAACGGAATAATAATATATAAACTTTTTAGTATAATTTTAAAAACATAATAACTTTTTAGTATAATATGACAAAATATAAATATCTCATAATAATTATCCTTATATTTATAATATCTTTTTTTTCTTCTAAAGAGTAATTATTTTACACGAAATTTAATTAAGAAAAATAAAAATAATTAATTTAATTTAAAAATTTAGGATTAATTATTTCAAATAAAATTTAATTAGAAAATAATTACTTTAAACAAAATCTTATTAGAAATTAAGTAGTTGTTTTATAAAAAAATAATGAAATTAATTTAAAATAAGTTAAATGAAAAAAAGTAAATATTTTGTTAGAATTATATTTATTTAAGATCGTTATTATATGTTCAAAATTTTTATTTTTATTTATTTAATTTATTTTTAAAATTATTTACTTAACTTTATTTCAATTATTGTTTATCTGTTTTAACTCAATATTTGTAGTTGAATCTTAGAACAAGAAGAAGAAAAAGAAAAAGAAAAAAGAAAAAAGAAAAGGAAATGGACATGTTGGCTGGCTGGCAAGATCCTTGAAGTGAAATTGCCTATTTCATCAAAAATAAATTGTGTATTTCATTAGGGGCTGGCAATGAAATGGGTTTGTAAATTTCCAACTCAAACTTTTGACTTTTTTAGTTATTACTTGTTATCCAAGCTTGTCAATTAGGAAAATATGGGATTTTCTTAGCTGGCCAAAGTCACTTTTTTTCATATATATATATATATATATAAGTCCATGTAATAATATTAATTAAAGAAATTATATGACTAATACTTTTATAAGTTTAATGCAATTCGAATCTTTTGTTCAATTTTATCTTTCATCTTTTATTTCATATAGATTTATGGATATTATATTATTATTTTTAAAGTGTTTCGACATCTAATGATTTTTTATAAATAATATGACGTATAAAAAAATATATGTAATAAAAAATAAGACATTAAATGAGAAATATAATCTTAATTAAGTTTAATGAGTCTTAATTAGTTAAGTTATCAATCCAATATTTAATATTCATATAAATTATTCTTTATAAAAATAAAAATAAAAATATGATATTTCACTTTCTTTAACTTCTTATTCAATATCAATATAAATAAATTTAAAATATTATTTTATAAACAAAAATAAATAATGTAACTAATATTTACTTTCATGAAATTTAGTTTTTAGAAGTTAGATGTTTTTATTTATATTAAATAACTATATAGTTCTATGAAATTTATTATAGTACTATCTCCTTGTTCATTTACTATTTTTTTTTTCCTTTACTAGGAAATATTACTTGTGCGATCGGGATTGCTGTGTCAAAAAATATAATAGTTCATATTGTGTAAGTTTCGTAAAATTTTTTAAAAATTATAATATTATAGTATTTATTGAAACGAATCCAATAATATATTTTTTAAATGAAATAAAAATTAAATAGATTCAAAAAATATAATATAAGTGTGTTAAATTTATACCGTTAAAATCTAATGATATATATTTAACATATTTTTAATATATATTTTTAAATATATTTAATTTTTATTCGTACAAAAAAATATATAATATTATAATTTTTAAAAAATTTTATAAAAAATTTATAAATTCTAAATTCCCTACATAATAAGAGCTATTATATTTTTTACACAGCTTTTCCCTCAACTCTGTTCTCCATTAATATTCAAAAGAAGTTGACATATGCAGTTGTCTTGTTGGATCCATTAAATTCCCTCGGTTGTTGTCGACATGTACAGGTGACAATGTCACAGCCAATGACAAATTTGAAAAATATAAAAAGAGTGTTTGGAAGTCATTATAAAAAAAAAAAAAAAAAAAAAGTTTTGTGAATAAAAAATTATTAATTTTTAAAAATTTAATTATAAAACTTATTTAAATAAATATTTGATAAAATTTTTTAATATAAATATTAATTTTTTGTTTAATTAAATTAAATTAGATTGAATTTTTTTAGTGATAACGATTATTATATAGTCAAATAATTAAATTATGTTTAGTTGTGAAAAATATTTTCTATTTTAATTTTTTTATTTTTTAAATAGAAAACTGGAAAATAGAAAATATATTCAATTTTTTCATTTTTCATTTTACAATTGCTTATTATAAAATACAAAAGCATCAAATTTAAAACAGTCATAAATAAGGTTTAGCAAAGCCAACTGACCAACAAAATACATTTACATATGTTTCTAGTGTACTAGAAGCTACCACTGCTAATCTCCACAAGTATTTTGATCAGCCAAGCTTTTGGGGGGCAAGAAAACAATAATTGGCAGGACTTATCCGGATATCCTATATTACCAAATGAAAGGGTCTAAGTTCCAACCGATTCAGAGTTAATTACAAGGAAATGCCAGAAAAGGAAAAAATAAAGAAAAAGAAAAATCTTGAACAAGAATAGATTAAATTAATTTTTCAGGCCCAATAAAGTCAAATACAAAAACAGCAATTTTAAATGGCCTGGAAGTACACGGATTCAGTTACATTAGTTGGACATTATAAACATCAAAACATATTTAGAAAGCCCCAAAATCTTTAATTAAAAAACTTAGAATTAATTCAATAATTCTTATTCTTATACAAAATTATATAGCTCTCTAATTCTTTGGAAAAATTATATAGCAAAATTTCATTTACCATAGTATTGGACAAAAATTAACAGTAAAATTAAGTTCAAAATAAAATACTTTTATGTACCCAACACATTGACCAGTGAGGCCTTTGAAGGAGAAGCAAATCAAAATCAAAATTAAGATTAAAATCAAATAAAACAACTAATACCAAAAATAGATTAAATAAGATGGATGACTAACCTTTAATATAAGAAATATGATAAATAAATTAAAAAAAAAATGAATATATGGAATTCGAAGGTGAGAAAAAAAAAGTCGTCGTAGAAAACTGTGTTTTCTAATGAAAACTACTAAAATAAATTTTCTTATATTAGTTATAAATTTAAAAAATTTAGAAAACTATTTTCTAGTTTTTTATTTGGAAAAAATAGTCTAACTAAACATAAATTTATCTTTCTATTTCCTTGAAAACATTTTCTGGAAAACAAATATTAATTTTCATAACTAAACAAGATCTTATTATTTATAAAAGTTCAAATTTAGAGTTTTTTCAAAATATTTTTTTTTTAATTAAAAAAATTAAATTATCTTATAAAAAATAATATTTAAATAAAAAATAAATATTAATATTTATTATTTCTAGTCATTAAACATATTAACAACTAATAATAATTTTATCACACTTAACAACTAATAACGGTTATAAACACTTAAATCAGATGATGCCTAAAACTTATCTTTTATTAATATCAAAATGATATTTAAAATTTTCCCAATTAAGAGATTTTAAAATCTATTTTCAAATTCAATTTTTTACCAAACCAAACACTTAAAAAAAACTC
Source organism: Aleurites moluccanus (assembly GCA_948193065.1). NCBI lineage: Eukaryota > Viridiplantae > Streptophyta > Magnoliopsida > Malpighiales > Euphorbiaceae > Aleurites > Aleurites moluccanus. Next base: position 62,719 of record CANXYC011457752.1, read on the forward strand.
ATTTACTAAAAAAAAAAAAATCCTCTATGCATATCTTTCAAAAGAGTTTTTGGATTCTCAAATTAAACAGAAGGAAGATAATAAACATAATATCAAATTAGCAGAAGGAAGATAATATCAAATTTTCTTTCTCGGGATAATAAGAGCAATAAATTTCTCTTTTCTGAAATAATAAGAGCAATAAAGTTGTAGGGGCAATTTTACAACAAACTCTTCCAAATTTTTAATTAGCAAGTTGTCATAGAGATTGCATATGCAATTATGTTTGGTGTGGTAGATAATTTAGGTACATGTACATATTTTTTCAATTTATTTTTTTAATATAAAGGGCAGTAATTGTCTCAGAAAGATTGAGCAGTTTTATTTTATTACTAATTTAAATAATAGATGGACTTGTACCATTATAAATTTTAAAATTCCGATAATATTAAATAAATAAATTTTAAAATAAAATAAATAAATAAAAAATAAAAATTTTAATCTATCATTTTAAATGATAGTGATTATAATAAAATACAACTATATCAATATCTCTTCATTTTTCATATCTAACTATTTTTTATATTATTTTATTTATATTTTTCTTATATAATTATTTTATTTATATTTTTCTTATATAATTATTTTATAATTATATTTTATATATTGTTTTATTTAACCCGATTGTTTATAAAATTCTTAAAATACCCTTTTTGTTTTGTAAATCAAAAAACAAAAATAAAAATTATGAGTTTAAATCACTTCGATAAGTGACAGCAAAGGGAGAGATTAAAAGCAAAGATAATTACAGAAGTTATGTTGCAATTCAGCGACAATTCTTATAAGAACAGCTGATTATCAGTACATCGAGAAATGAATGTTCCCAGCTGCAATGAGCATATGAATATGGATAAACTTATATACAGAGACGAAAAGAGAAGATTTTGCCTTTCAGGTTCACAAGATGTGAGCTCACCCCGAGGATTAAGCAGTAGCTGCAGCCTGTTCTTCCACATACTGAGATGCTGGGAGAAGGGTGCAGATGAGGTTGCGATCACCATAAACATTGTCCACGCGTCCTGATATAACAGTATTCATAATGGAGTTATCACTTATCAATAAAATTGAAGAGGGAAACGAAAAATGGATAATAAAAAGATAATATAAAATGGAAACACATACCTGTGCTAGGCCAGAACTTCGCAGTCCTAAGCCAAGAAGCAGGGAAGGCAGCATATTCCCGAGAATATGGTTTTGTCCATGCATCTCCCATGAGCAAAGATGGTGGATGAGGAGCTCCCTGCATTTTCACATTTTAATTAACAAGGATTACATACACCAAATCATTTATAAAATGCCAGTAAAAAAATTCAAAAGTATATGTAAATTTTAGCTGGTAATAGTTTTATAAAGAAGAACCAAGTTATTTAACCTTTAGGACATTGTTGTGAATATCAGCATTGCCTTTCTCAATCTCTGCAATTTCCTGCCTGATGGAGATAAGTGCATCACAGAATCTGTCTAACTCTGCCTGTAAAAGAAGTAGAATTTGATTAAAACTCCATGAGAGGGGAGATGCGAGTGGAGTATATGAAAAGAGAGGAGATCCTCTGCAGCTTTTACCTTGCTTTCACTTTCGGTGGGTTCAATCATAAGTGTGCCTGGAACTGGCCATGACATTGTTGGTGCATGAAATCCATAGTCCATGAGGCGTTTAGCAACATCCTCAGGCTCAATCCCAGCAGTATGCTGGAGGAGGAATGTCTTGGAATTATTCACCACATATTTATAAAAAGGGAATGATTAAAGAAAATATGGAAGATAAGAACTACCTTAAAGCCTCTCAAGTCCACAATGAATTCATGGGCAACTGTTCCATTGACACCACGGAAAAGAATGGGATAGTAATTCTGAGAAGCAAAGCAATAACAGAAAAAACTAAATAAAGGCCAAAAATTATCTTGCAAATTAACTTCAACAATGAACTCGCAAGTCATAACCCATGTTCTATTGAAAAGAGTAAAAAACCAAGAAGCCTAATTGACATGTCTAACACATCATAAAATATAGCAGTAAAATTGATCATGATTTTAGTCATTTCATTAACAAATGCGAAAGACTTTTCATGATTATATCTTGAATCTCACAAAAAGTATCATCTGTTCATGACATCGACAGATTATTAACTACAAAAGAAAAGATAGTGAAGGGGAAATAAGAAACCTCCAAACGCTTTGCCATGTAGTTAGCATTCAATATGGCAATCTTTGAAGCTTCTGTTAGTCCATTAGACCCCATCATTGCTATATAAGTAAAAGATATTGGCAAGATAAGTGCAGAACCCCATGGTGCAGCTGAAATAGTACCCATTGGATGAGTCTTGTCAGGGGCTGGTATACCACCTGTAGATACCTTCAACATAAAAGAAAAAGAAAGTAAAACACTGAATGACAAAAACAGAAAGATCTCATAGTAGTAAACAAAATAAACATGGGAATGTAGGTGATGGCGTACTTAAGTCAATTCAACAATAAAAGTTCATAAAAAAGAATTCATCATTTGCTTCAGCTTTTGATGCATGAATATATTTGGTATTATTAGATGCAATATGTATGAAGAAATTCAATACAGAATACAAATAGTTTCCCAACAAGCATCTGTATTTTATTAAATCTAATTAAGCAATAGTCCAGCCAAGGCCATATGATAAATGTATAGAAACTAAACATGTAAATGTATGCAAAAGCATTCACTGTAATAAGAATATGTACCACAGGATGCGAAGGCAGAAATGGTGCCAGGTGTTTCTTCACACCAATAGGACCCATGCCAGGACCACCACCTCCATGTGGAATGCAAAATGTTTTATGGAGATTGAGATGGCAAACGTCAGCTCCAATAAAACCTGGACTTGTAAGACCCACCTGAAAGGACCAAAACTTTAAATTAAGATGATATGTCTTAAAATTAAGATGATATGTTCTTACATCGTAAACAATAATATTTATGGCATAATAAGAAATGCAAAAAGTGAATTTCAGATGACCCATCAATTAGTCATGGCCTCTGCCAAAATAAGAACATCACTGTTCAAGGATGAAAAGAGTCAGCCAAAAAGGGAAAGTAGGACCAGCTTATATTTAGTTTGCACAGTGATTCATAACTCTGGCAAGTACACCCGTTCAAGAACATGAATTAAAGATGCAGTTTTAGACTTGCTTAATAACTTCCATACCTACCAAAAATGCATGTGAATTGAAGCCTTTTACATGCTTTCGAAAGAATGTGTGTTTGTGAAGCAACATCACCATATCCATTAGGAAAGTTAATGGAAGAGGGAAAGACTAACATATATCTAGTAAATCAATTGAAGATAGCATGAGAAAACAAACCTGTGCATTCATGTTAGCTCCATCCATGTACACTTGACCTCCATTGTCATGAATTATCTTACATATCTCATCAATACCTTCTTCGTAGACTCCATGAGTGGAAGGATATGTAACCTAAAATTTAAATCAAAATAAGACAACTGGTATCACCTATGAAGGTCCTAACCCCCCTCCCACTGATGATTCCATTACTATAAAATTAAATCATCACGGAAACAAAATATCCATACCATAAGCGCTGATAGGTTGTCCTTATTGGCTTCAGCAGCCTTCCTTAGCTCTTCAATGTTAATGTTTCCCTTGGCATCAGTTCCAACAGCAACAATTTTCATCCCACACATGGCAGCACTTGCAGGATTTGTCCCATGTGCTGAAACAGGGATAATGCACACATTGCGATGATGATCTCCTCTTGACTACAACATTCATTCAGCAGGAAATTAGCATAATTGATTGGCAAGGGGAAAAAAAAAAAGAAACAGACAACAGTGTGGGAAATGCTATGAAAAAGAGCAGCACAGATAAGGTGGAATCTCTGACCATAAGAAAATGTAATACAATCTATAGTGACAAGAGAAAACAGTAACTAATACACATTCTGTTCAAACATACATTTGAGGAACAGAGAATGCAATATCTTACATTTTGCAAACTCCACTGAATCAATCATTTATATGAATACTTTCGATCAAGAAAAAAGTCGGAACAAGCTAGAAAGGGTTGACTTCAGGATACCATGAATTAGTTTCAGAGAATTTTCTCCTTTTTCTTCGGATGAAATTTTATATAAAGAGAAGTCTTATAGACTGTAATCAACATGCTTGATTTGAGCTCTAAGCATAAGCAAACTTCAATCTGGAAAAACATAAAAAAAAAAAAAAAAATTATAAGTAGGGGTAAGGTACCTTATGATATGCACGAATAACCATCAGCCCAGCATACTCTCCAGCGGCACCAGCATTAGGTTGCAATGAGAATGAGTCAAACCCAGTGATGGTACACAATAATTTGCCAAGGTCATCGAACATTTCCTTAAAGAATATAAGAATTCAAAAAAGGTCAATATGAATCATAGCAACCTTTGAACATGCGAAATATAGCAATAACACATCTCAATTTTCTGTTTGAGTGACATGGGTAATTACATACCTGATAACCCTGAGACTGTTCAGTAGGAGCAAAGGGATGAATGTCGGTGAAGTTAGGCCATGTCACTGGCATCATTTCAGCAGTTGCATTCAGTTTCATTGTACAAGATCCCAGAGGAATCATACTGTGGCACAAAGAGAGATCCTTTGACTGTAACCTATGAATATACCTGAGCAGCTCATGCTCTGTATGGTACCTGATAAAACAAACTAAAGTCAAAGTAGCTCCCAAATGATAATCTTGATATTCAAATTTTCAGTACAGGATGTACATGTTAAAGATTTGGTGGGTCAGGAATGGACTCTCCCTAGTTAGCCCAGAAGGGATTGCATTCTGGACTTCAGGTGCCAGAGATGCAGCAGTGAATGGGACCTGATATTTGAAAGAACGAAGATATTAACTCGACGGTAAAAATTGTGATTGGAACCATCAACAGCATGAGAAATATTTAGTAACACTTACAGGCTTGCCACTGGCAAAAATTTTGAAAAGTTGATCAACATCTTCCAGGGTAGTTGTCTCATCAAAGGAAACAGTGATCTGAAAAGCAAACCATATTCTGATGACCCCATGATATTGACTCATAGGCAAATAATACAGCAGATAGGCTTAAACTTACAGTGTTTGCATCTAAGACTCGCAAGTTTATCTCACTTTTGTATGCTGCATCAGCGATTGCATGTGCATGAGGACACTTAACTTTCACAGTGTCAAAGAAAGGATGGCCCTGGACTTCCACTGACCCAAGTTTCTTCAGGCCAAGTGCAAAGGCTCCAGCAAGACCATGGACCCTCTGCGCGATGGCTTTGAGGCCTTCAGGTCCATGATAGACAGCGTACATAGCAGCCATGTTTGCGAGTAATGCCTAAATAGAAGAAGATAACATGTCTTTCAACAAAAGCAAGACCAACTTACTACATAACTTAGAATAGATCCTGCTCTGTTGGTTTAGGAAAATAGAAGTGAAACAAATTTTGAGCAAGGTAAAATCTGTAGCAGTTTTTGACTAAGTTTACACGAGCAATCCACAGATAGGTAAATAAAATACTAATAATATGAATAACAATTTCTCACTTGAGCAGTGCAGATGTTACTGGTAGCCTTGTCCCGGCGAATATGCTGCTCCCTCGTTTGCATTGCCATACGCAGCGCGGGCTTCCCTGAAGAATCAACACTAACACCAATAATTCTTCCAGGCATCAACCTCTTGTACTCTTGCGAGGTAGCCAAGAATGCTGCATGAGGACCTCCATATCCCATTGGAACACCAAATCTTTGAGCCGAGCCAACAACAATATCTGCCCCCAATTCACCAGGAGGCTTCAACATTGTCAACGCCAACAAATCCGTTGCCATAACAACCTTAACCCCATTAGCATGAGCGTTCTTAATAAACTCCCCATAATCCAAAATCTCACCCTCAGTCCCTGGATACTGAACCAAAACCCCACAAACGTCCCCACATTTGTAACTGATATCCTTAAGATCCATGGTAACTACCTTAAGATCAAAACCTTCAGCTCTTGTCTTACAAATATCAATAGTTTGTGGGTGACAATTGCTAGCAATAATAAAAGTCTTTTTCTTTCCTTTTAGTATATTATTACACATAGCCATTGCCTCAGCAGCAGCTGTTCCTTCATCAAGCAATGAAGCATTTGACATGGGCAATCCAGTAAGATCCGTAATCATGGTTTGGTAATTAAGCAAAGACTCCAATCTTCCCTGAGAAATCTCAGCTTGGTAAGGCGTGTACTGTGTATACCAAGCTGGATTCTCCATTATATTTCTCAAAATAACTGGTGGAACATGTGTATTATAATATCCCATCCCTATATACGACTTAAAAACTTTATTCTTTGATGCCAATTTTTTCATATGCTCAATCATTTGGCTCTCAGTTAGCCCTTCATCAAATTTTGAGAACTTCATTGAATCAATTATAATAGATTTAGGCACAGTAGCATCAATCAAAGAATCAAGATTATCAAATCCACATAACTCTGCCATTTTGGTTCGCTCCTCTGGAGTGGCAGAGTTATGGCGGCGGGGAAAAGTGTCACTGGGTTTCAAAGACTCAACAGAAATGGATCGAACTTGTGACCCAACACCATAATAACCAGCAACAGCATTATAGGACCCAATATTTTTACTTCCTAGTAAGAACCCTGATCTGGGATTTCTAGAAGCCAAAGATGACAATGATGAAACATACCTCGAAGGAGTGTACAATACAGGGAAAGAAGAGTTTAACAGAGTTGACGATTCATTGAAGCTCTGGTGGTTACATTGCTTTGATTCATTTACCAACCGTTTCAGGATTGCCCTGTTAGCCAGCCTCCTTGCTCGTTCCATGATTGAAATTTACAGAGTAAAAAGAAGAAAGAAGTGAACTTTTTTTTTTTTTTGTGAAACCAGCAAGGAGAGGGAAACAAGAGGCAACCGGCAAATGGGGTTGGTGAGAAAAAGAGAAAATTATATATATAAAAAGAATGGGATTATTTCTGCTCCATGGAAAAAGCAGAGAGGGGGGGTTGGTGATAATATAGTGAATTTGTGTCTCTATATAAAATATTATATATGTTGGTTGTATATGATAATATATATATTAAAAAAAAATAAAAGAAATTTATGGGTTCGAGATCCGCTGGTAGCGGTGGTGGTGGTGGTGGGTGGTAGATGACTGGGCACCTATGGAGAAAATGACACTGTTTTATCCAGGCTATCACAATCTCCAAAAACGTTACCAAATCTCCAGAAGTACAAAAATAATTGATGGAAGTAATTGAAGGAAAACAGATTGAATATCAATGGATCAAAATGCTTCCCAAAAGTAATCAGATTTTTTTTATTTTCTTGAAAATGTGATCTGAAATGATTCTTGGGTGGCAGAATCTCTTTCACAGCCTGCCTATCTCTATGTCTCACCACCCAAAAAAACACTTAAAGATATAGGAGGAGTTTGGAATAATCCTATTTTCAAAACAAGAATTTTAAAAATATGGTTTAAAAAAAATTATCATTTAATTTAAATTTTTTTCATTTTAAAATTTTAAAATAATATTTTAATCACTCAAACATTAAAAAAATATTTAATATTTTTTAAATTTTAAAATCATATTTCATATTTATTTTAAATAAATTCAAACTTCATCATCATCTTAATATAAAAACAGTTTAGGATTAAAGCTTTTGTACCAATCAAAGATACTTTAAAATCTTTAACTGTTAGTCTGTTATAGTGTTATATTATGGGAGTATTTGTTAAAGTTGTTATTTTTTTTAAGTAAATATTAATATTTATTTTTAAGAGTGATTGAATATAATAATAATTAATAATTAATAATAATTTTATCCAATACCTATAACAATCAGTTATTAAATAATAATTATCAGTTACTAATTATCAGTCATCAGCTATCAACTACTAATTATCAATTACAATTAAACTGTTACCAACATTTAAATCAAACATAATCTGTATATATTGTGAAATCCAGTGAGTGAGCTAGGAGAAGAGAACCATTGCTTTCTGGACTCTTGACTCCAAAAATTTAATTTATTTTTCTCAAGGTAATTATTGTCCTTAAATGTGTTTCTCTGGTCAATTAGGCTCAATTTAGAATTCCAACTCAATAAGACTGTTTTGTAAATGATATTCACCCTATCAGATCAGAGTTTCGTATATACTTGACTATCATTTCATTATTTTTTTTAAGATTATTTTTATATTTAAAATTTAAAATTTTAGTGTTTACTCTTAAAATAGTATCAGCTTACTAGTAAATTTAAAACAATTGCCTAATTGTAATAAAATAAGACGAATATATGTATAATACATTCAATTTTCTTTGAAAAAATTTAACATTTTAATTTCAATACAGAAAATAATTTAATTTGATTTTTTTAAAATTATTTATTAATTTATTATAATTTGTTGGCAAGGACTTTGGAGTGGATCTGAAGAGTTTGTTGGAGGGCATAAATGGGAAATTAAATGATCATCCGTAGAAAAAATGTATGGCTGACATAATACTTTCTAACAAAAACTAACAAGTCTCAATGGTCAGTTCTTGTGGTTGGTATGGTTTGGGTAATCTTCAGAAAATGAAGACCGTAGGATTGAAGGAATGAAAGAAAAGGATGCGGAATTAACGGTTGAAATGAAATTAGAGAAAAGAAAGTGGAATCTAGAGTTAGATCCAAATAGGCGAGTTGGTCTGTGGGTATCTATAGTTAAAGATAATGTTTGCTACTATCAGCTCAGAATTTCCATATTTGGGTCTGGCCCAATAAAAAACGGTTATAACTGTCCATTCCTTGCCTACTATAATATTATTCTATTAATCTATTCTCTTAAAATATTATTCAATAAAGTTTCAAATTTAAATTTTTTCATGTTTAATTATATGTGCGATTATTAAAAATAAATATAATATCTCATAATTTATTAATTATTAATATCGTAATCACAAAAAATTCATCAAATAATATTAATAATAATAAAAGAAAAAGATCAATTAGGTTTTGTTTCATAAAGTCTGCTTGACTTTATTCCAATGATAAGAATAAAATTTTTAATCTTTTCTATAATTATATATTAAATTAATAATTATATAAATAAATATAAAAGTCAAATTTATAATTTTTCAACACTTTGTTTATCATTATCTTAAAATCTAATTGGTCATAAATATAGTTTGATGCTTAAGTGATTTTAAAACATTAATTATAATTTTTCATAACAAATATTTTAATGAAATTTTAAGATTGGATTGGTAGGCAAAGTGAATGTGCATATACTTTTCAATAGTTATATTATAAAATAGATTAAGAATAAAATTTTCTTACCAACCACCAAATTTGATTATTAACAATTAGTGATAAACAGGAGGGGTACCTCAAAAATATAATTTTTTTTCTGTGATTTTATTAAAATTTAATTATATATTGAATTTAGTTTCCTTATTTTAGGTAAAAAAAATTCTAAATATATATCTTATTATTATTAAAAAATTTATTTCATTTTTACAACTAATTTCCATTATTTTAAAAAAATTACTAAAAGAAATAGGCAAAAAAAAAAATGTGGAGTTTATGTTCTTTACGGAGCCTCCCATTCATCAATGATGCTTTTCTTCCTTTTACTTGACTCCCCAAACACACTGTAAGAGGTTGGTGGCTTTGAGCATATCTCACCAACCTCGAGAGAATGATTTGATTGCAGCCTAATTGGAAAAAGAAGGCATTATGTCATGCCTATACAAACGTCCATTAAATTAAATTATATACAACTACAAGGCCATGAAGATGAAAGTATCTCAGAATTTAATACAAAAGGGTTGCCTCCACTATTAAATTTCATACAACTTTGAATGGCTTTATCATTTTATTCTTCCAGGGACATTTTAAACCCAAAAACCTCCATCTTATGTCTCGAACTCATGACCAAAGCCATAAACAAGAACTACCCACATTGGCAAATCGCTTTATCATAAATAGAAAAGAAACAAAGGAGAAGTACTTTCTTTTTTTCTTTAAATGCTTTCTTGTTTTCTTTTTCTTTTCTTTTTTTTTTAAGTTTTTCTAACATCTTTCTTTTTGCCATATAATCACTTAAATTTATCTTTAATTTTTTTATTTAATTTTTGTTATGTGCAATATAAATAAAGATATTTATTTCATTTATCTTTCATGAATGGTTAAGTATATTATTAAGGATAGAGTGACTAATAAATTCATTTAAACTTGAATTATTTAAAAAAATATTCCATTAATTTAATAAATTTTTTTTATACAACTCATTCAAATTTAATTTTTTATGTAATTTCAAACGTTTAATTTTTTACTTCACTCATCTATATGAAAAAAAATTAATTATTAAATTATTTAGAATTAATTTCTTGAATTTGTCTCTATATATTATGTCGAAAAATATAGATTGCTTTCTTATTAACACAAAACAACTAAAAAAAAAATTCTTACTTGGACATTCTTACTCTTGACTATGTATCTCCTTGGAATTTTTTATTCATTCAATTCTTTTATTTTCTTATTTGAAATAGAGAAATGAACAAAAAAAAATGCTAACTAGGAATCAAATTGTGAAAAATTTCATTGCAAGTTTACAACTAACATGACTGAATAAATTTATTTTCGCTTTTGCTTTTGCTTTTGCTTTTGCTTTTTGCTTGGTAATAAGAAATAATTTGAATAATTTAAAGAGAAAGTTATTTGAATAATTTGGAGAGAGAATTATTTTATAAATTTTTTTATTAAATTATCTTAATTATAAAAGTTTAAACTAAGTTAACATAATAAAATTATCTATTTGATTAAATATTGATATTTATTTTTGTAATTCAATAATGTTGGATATTTTTATATCTCAACACTCTTCTCTCAAGTGGTAATTGGTATGATTCAATTGTCACTTGACAATTCAAGTAGATATTGATATTATGGTAGTTTAATGGGTTACCAGCCTATTGATAATTTGATATTCAATTTTGTAGATTGATGGGTTATCAACCCACTAATAACCAACCTATTGATATTCAATTTTAATAGTTTAATAGATTATCAACTCATTGATATTTTAGTATTCAATCTAATAATTTGATGAATTATCTGCTCACAAATATTTAATCTCTTAGAAATATTCAATTTGGTAGTTGAATGTGTTACCAACCCATATATACACATATATTTACACTGATAGAGATATTCAATCTAGTAATTGAATAGGTTACCAACTTATAAATATTTAATATGGTATAGGTATTCAATCTGGCAATTTGATGTATAAGAAATTATTTAATAATATTTTTTATTGGATAATTTTAATCATAAAAATTTAAATAAAATTAATATGATAAGATTTTATATTTAGTTATATATTAATTAATCTAATTTTGGATATTTTTATATCTCAACAATAATAATAATGATAAGTAATACATAGATTTTCAATAATATATTTACCATATATGCTAAAATCCTAATTTTGCAAAAAAAAATTTTTGAGACCGCTGGTTATCTAATTTTTTAATATTGAAAGAAAAATCGAATGAAAATCTATTGTTTAAGTTTGATATGCACCAAATTATCTAAATTTAATCAAGTTTTTAAAATTGTAAAATATATATTTATAATCATTCAATTCAATTATTTAGTCCAGTAATTAAATATGGGCCACAATGGATGCTGTTGCAGTGTGTATTGTGATGGCCCAGACATGAAGAATTATATGTCTAGTGTTGCCTTATGGATTGGAATTTTTTTGGTCCTTAATGTTATGAAAATGACTTATGTGGTAGTGCTTTGTAACTTGTAAGACAACACACGCTATTCCAAGGAGTCAAGGATGGAAAATAAATAGATAAAAATAACGGTAGAATTGAATTATCCTTTATTTGGGGGGAGACAGGGAAATGAAAGATAATGGAAAATAAGCATTATTTTCTCTTCAATTTATAAAGAAAATAAACAAGAAACGCATTAGTAGGTAAAATATTATTTTTTTTTTTCTATTTTCTTAATTCTTTTTATCCAAACAAAAGAAAAAAAATAATAATATTTTAAAATTTTTCTTTCCTCCTTATTTTCTCTTTTTATTTTTATTTTTATTATTCTGGATAGGTAATAAATGTCGATTTCAAACCTCATATTTATTAATAATATAAGAGCTATTATAATTAAAGGGGGATTTATTCTTTGATATGTAAATCATAATGTTGTTTAAATACATTATAAATGCTAATCTCTTATTAAAAAAAAAATGTGTTGTAATTGTATTTGTAAAATTAAAATTTATTTCATATTATTGTTTGAATTATAAAAAAATCATACTATAAATATTAATGAGAAGAAATTAAAATTTATTTTTAAGTAAATTTCATATATTTTAATTATAAAATTTAAAATAGTTAAATAATACTTTTAAATTATTTATTTAAAATATTTAAATGATAATTTTTAGAAAATAACTTTAGTTTCGTTACAAAAAAGATTAAATTAATAATAATATAGTATCAATTTAAAAATAAATTTAAATTTAATTTTCTCTTTCTTTCTAAAATATTAGAACATAGAATATTTTTTTTTTATTCATAAATATTTTATTTTTGTCTGACAATTAATAAAATTAAATTTTATTTTGAGATTCTTCATTGTTTCTTTTAATATCTGCATAATATATGGTTAGAGGTAGGAATTGAGTCCACATGTAGGATTGTACACCATTAAAGATTAATCATAGTATTTTTTAATATATGTATTTAATGTTAATAAATATATCTGGGGTTGATGACAAAATCGATCCAAGGTTTTGATAGGTTATAATATACAAAATGTGTGTGGGATATATTTTATATATTAATTAATTATATGAATTATAAATGATTTATAACAAGTGAAGTAACACAATTTAAATGATTTAAATTATTTTATGTTATAAAAATTAATTTATAATAAATTAATATATTAACTTTCACTTTAACTAATTAATTAGATTTGACTTCTAAAATCTATAGTATAGAACTTGAATTCAATGCATATAGATTATATTTTCAGATGATCATCGTATACTTGTCACCTATCAACTTGCCACTTGCAGATCACAAAGACTTTGTCACAGTCCAATTTGAATAAAAGAAATTAATGTTTGTGGAGCAAATGTGTTGAATGTTGATAATAGACATTTTCTTGGTGGCGCTGTCTATACATTTTCTTGGTGGGGTCAAATCAGGTTAAATTAAGTACAAATTTTTAAATTCTCAATTCAATTCACTAATTAAAAATTAATTGTGTTATTCAAATTCACCAATTCGGCCAAGAAGATTAAATTATATTATTTCTTGTTTGGACTGGCTGCCAAGTGCTATTTAAAGAGCATTTACAAGTTAATTTCTCCTTAAAAGTTTTTTAATTAATTTCAACAGACAAATCATCATTAATAAATATGTTGTTATTAATTATAAAATGGATCAAATCCTTTTTCCTTTCATAACGCATCGAATAAGTATTTAAATATTAGAAAACTTTAATTTAGAGTAATCTAAAATTATTATTAATTAAAAATTGCTATTAAAAAATTAAGTAAATTTATATATGTTTATAAATTTTAAAATGAAAAAAAATAATATAATCACATCAAAATAAAAAATTTACAAAATAATTTGAAGTTAAAAATGACTTGTTAATTTTTTAATTGAGAGATTTTAAAATTAAAATGACTCATCCTGATTTAGATAAATGAGTGACGTATAAAATTTAAAAATTAATATTAATTTATATATTATGAACTTTATAATTTATTTTAAATAAAAAATTAAAATATATTATTCATTTATTAATAAAAAAATTGGACATTCGTTTCTATCCAAACAGTAAGTAGACACTCTCAACATCCTTTCGTCAGTGAAAGTGGGAAAACCAATAAGAGCTACATTTTTATAGCTTGTTCTTATTTTCTTTTAATGTTTTCTTTGAGTTGTCTTCGATTAGCTAAAGAATGTTAAAAACAGTAACTTTTGCCAAATTTACCTATGTGACCATTTTTAAGTTTATTATTTATAATAATTTTTTTATGAAACATTTAATAGTCATAATGTCTACAATAAATCCAAAATTTCTCTGTCTTCAAATATTTATTACCATTATAACCGAGGTTAGTTTTATTTATAATAGTAGCCAAAAATATTACCTTCAAGGCGATGGCATGATAATATTTTCATTTATCATCCAATGGAGTCGTGAGTTCAAATCACCGTGATATTATTTTTTTTTTTTCAATAGTGAGAATTATTAAAATTTAAATATTTTATTGTTTGTATTATACTATGACTATGATCAGTAAATACAATATTAACCTCAATATGTAATTCTAATCAAGCCTAATATAGTTAGATACATTTTAGAAAAATTCTTTTAATGAGCATATCATTACCTAGTTTTAATTGTAAAATATATATATTTTTTCAACAGGTGACTGTTATACGAGACATGTTGAATATAAATTATAACTGTAAACATAAATATTATTATTATTAGAAAATATTATATTACCACATCTATATATTAGAAAATATTATACTACCACATCCTTGTATTAGAAAATATTATACTACCACATCCATTTGTTAGAAAATATTATATTATTAAATCATTATGTTTTAAACAAATTATATTATATATAGTTTTCCGTTACATATGAAAATACTGGTCACTCAACTCACATTATACCAATATTGTTTACTCAACTTAGCCATAAACCCAAGTTATCTACAAACAACATCATAAGAAGGTAGAGTTTCAAAATAATATTATATTCAGTAAAGTAAAATATATTGATAATTTTTACATTCTCACATTAATTAACACAAATCATCCAAATAATCATTGCGCCTTCTTCCTCAATTGGAACACAACTATAATTAAGACAATAAGTAAGAAAATCTTCAGTTTGCTTAACATATTCTCAAAATCTCGTAGCTTCTTCACTATCTTCTGATTTTCTTCTTTCAACATCTTCATTTCATCAATAATTTCATCAAGTTTAGTAGATATAACAAAGTCGTTGAAATTAGGACTATCAGCACAATGATTGGTAGCAAAAAATCTCATAAGATTTGGACTTTCTGCCCATGCGTAATACAACCTATTCTTGTTCTTGTAGGATTCAGAGATTCTAATTGCACACCTGTTGCCACAGCTACAGATCTTGTTCAAAAATATTCCTTCCCATCCATTTACACTGCTTGAAGACATCTTCCTCTATATAAAAAAAAAAATTGAATTTCAAATCGCACCGCGAAAAAAAAAAATCCACATCAACCCTATTTTCAAATAACAAACACTCACATTAACCCATATTACTTAAAATCAGCTGGATTTAGGCGATGAAGCAAAAACCCCTTTCTTCTCAGCTTCTTTTTATTTTTTTCTTCTTTATTCTCGTCAATTTCTTCTAATGATGAAGAAAAAAAAATTTCCTCAAAAAAAGTTAATGTACTAATTTATTAAAACTATAAAGGGTGTTTTGGGTATTACTTAAAATATTTAAAATAATATTTGATTTTTATTTATTTGACTAACAGAAAATAGGCCAAAAATAAATGGAAGGACCTTATATTGTAACAGAATCAAAATATAGAAACTTTATAGTATAATTTTAAAAATATAAGGACTTTTTAATATAATATAATAAAATATAGAGACTTTATAATAATTATCCCTAATAAAAAACATTCTCTATTTTAAAATTAGAGAGTGTTGTATATGAGCAATCATTGACCAATCATTTCATACTTGTGCAGTGTCAAACATTAGCTCGTAGTACTACGGCCTAGTTTGTTTCAGTTTATAAAAATAACTTTTCACATGTAAAAAAGTTATTTTTCTAAAAGTGATATTTTCAAAAATAATAAATAATATGTTTGTGTTTGATAAAATACAGTCTAAAAACTGCTTATAATCTCATAAGGGTATTTTTATTTATTAATTTTTTAAAATTAGCTACGCGTTTAATCTAAAATTCAGCTATCTTGAAAAGTTTCAATTTCTAACTTATCCAAATAGTTAAATTTTAGGTATCCAGATAATTGCTTTTATTAATTTTGATATTTACCAAACACTATAAACTGAGCCAAAATCAACTTCTCACTCAAAAAAATTACTTTTTCCTTTTCATAAGCTGTGTCAAACGGACACTACATATGCTCTTATGCTTTCAAACTCTATCACATAATTTTTTCTTTTAATTTCATTGAAATTAAGATTAAAATTCAATAATGACACTATAAAAAATCACCAGTTATTTGACAAATTTTTTCTTCGATGACAATTGACAAGTAAAATTTTCTTCATAAATTTAATTACCTTTAAATCCTCGAAATCAATATCGGTAAATATAATAGTTACAAAATTAAACAAATACACATTCTAATGAAACAAAATAAAATAACAAAAATGATTTATAATTACCAAAAATCCAACAATTTAAACAAAAAAAAAAAGTAGTATACCTGAAATTAGCGGTGGTGGCGGGGCAGCAAAGAAGCGACTTTGAGAATCGTCGGCGAGACAGAGAAGAATTTGGTGAATAAGAAAAAAAATGGAACATTACCGGTTATAAACCCATTAACATTATTAACCACGAACATCACATACTTGGCATTAAAAATTACATCGGTAAAATAAAAAATATTTTTCATTAATATTATTAATAATTTACCGACGGATCTATCCACATGACGTTAAACTATACATCGGTAAATAAAAAAATACATACCTAATTTTCACTCGTTTACTATTAAAACATTTTACTCGGCAAAATATTTAATCAGTAATAAATTTATGATTTGTCGGAATTTTCTTGCACCAAAACTTACTCCATTATTTATTGATCTATTTTTTTCCGTCAGTAAATTTGTCATTAATTTATATGAACCTTAAAAGTATATAGAATTTGATTAGTAAATTAAGAAATTATTAGATATGTGTTGACACTCTCAATCAATAAAAAATTAACAGTTAAATTTCTCATTATAATTCTCAAAATTTAATATTCATATTCAATTTATATCATTTTATCTGTCATTTTAAAAATTTATTTATTTTATTTTTAATTGTCATTTTAAATTTTTAAAGTAATATTTATCCATTTTTTCTTATTTATTTTTATAATATTTAATTAGAATATTATAATTTAATTTAAAAATAAAACTAATAATATAAGACTAAAAAAGACATTTAAATCTAATCAATAAATATCTTAATATGTGTGCAAAATTTTAAATTGTAAATAAAAAAAAATGAAGATAATATTTATTTATTTATTTAAATATAATAATCAACCATCTGATTAAAATGATTTTAATTATTTGAAATAATTTTTAGAATTCTAAAATTAAAAAAATTGATAATTCATTAGACTAAAATTAAAAAATTAAAAAAATAATTCACAATATTTATTTTATTGTGCAAAATAAAAATATTTAAATCTAAATATTGAAAAAGGCTCTCCAGCAAAAATAACATTCGAATTTTCTTCTTTCTACATAATTTTCTACTCTGCTTTGCTTTGGATGGTTTTAATTTTTAATTTTGCATAAATGTTATAGAAAATTATGAATCTTTTTAATTATTATATTTAAATAAATAAATATTAATTCATTGATTTGTTGTATCTTGGAAATGATATAAATTTAATAGAAACATTGAGTTTTAGAAATTGAAATGATAGATTTAACCATCAATTTCTTATTAGTCGAAAATTTTAACTCATAATAATGTGTTGACAATCTTTTCCTACTTAATAGTTTTTCATATAAATTATAATTATCAATAAAATTTAGTTCACCAATAATATAAAAAAATCTTAAGTGAATTTAATATATCACATAAAATTATGAATTATCAATAATAATAAGATATTATTAAATAATAACTACTTATAAGAATAATATAATAATTAAATAATTAAATTATATGACGTATATTATAATTAATACGTTGATATATGAAATTACCATTAAATAGTTTGTAATTATATGTGATGAAATAATTTCACTTAAAAATTTATCAAATAATATACCATTTTATTACAGTTTGACTTAAATATTATTGAAATAAAAATTCATTCCATATCACTGTCACATAATTAGATTGCTGTATTAACAACAAAAAAAACTATAGAATCTCTATGCCAATTTTCTTGGAAGATCCACATATTTTTTTTTTTTGTTTATTGTACCAAGATTTTTTTTTGTCTCCTATGTACGAACTGAAATATCTAATAAAGATATATAGTTTGTTACTTACATGTATAACAAATTAATTAAAGAATAACAGTAAATAGAACCAAAGTTTTTAGTAATCAATTTTCATAAATAGTTATTTGATTCAATTATTCCAAGGAAAAATAAAGAAGACTAATTAAACTTAATGAACTTTAAAGATCTCTCTCTCTCTCTCTCTCTAGCTAGCTCTCTGACAAGTTTTCTCCTAAAGTACATTAATTAAAAATTTAATTATCTGTGAATAAAACCACAAGATAATTCCATGAGTAAAATTGCAGCTTGCTCTACATCCTGAGGAAAGACTCGTTGAAGAGCTGAATTTTTGCTCAAACTTAAAGCAAAATTCTTGAAACAAATCTTCTTTTGGCCCTGAGGTGGATGATCAAGAGGCTCACTCAATAATTTCTTGCCTTGTGAATTATGACTTGTACTTCGCGATTTCTTTTTTTTATTATGAACCTTATTCTTCGTAGATAATAATGATGCCGATGTTTCCATTGCGACAACTGGGCCATTAGCCATGGTAGCTGCGGCTGCCATTGCCCTTTTCGCCTTCCTTTGTCGAATCCCACAAGCATTACAAAGAGACTGCATCAACAAATATACATTTCTTTACTAAAGTAAAAGGATTGTCTATATTCGAAGATAGACTCCACTATCACTAAATTTATAAGATAAAAAAATTACCTTGGGCCCTCGAGGACCGCTCCGCCAAAGAGGTGTTGTAGTTGTGTTGCAATCTGCACAGACTCTAATAGTTGTAGTAGTGTTGTTGTAATTGTTATCCTGAAACTTGAGTATAAATTTCTCTGGTTTATCGGGTTCTGATGATGAACAATTAGAGTTGATCATTTTTTGCATTAGCCTCATCTTGGAGAGCATCCATTTGGCTGATGATGATGATCCCTCACCGCCATTTCCTTCATAATAATAATTATCTCCGATATGTTCTTCTATTTTACATGAAGATAAGGGATTATGTTGATGATGATCACTCCATCTACTTTGTGATATGTATAATTTATCAACCTATGATTAAGAATTGAAGTTCCAAAATCAAAGGTTATTATTCAAACAGATCATATATATATATAATTATTTATATAAATATGTATCTACACACAAATATACACATAATAGTCCTGATTAAAAAATTATAATAATATAAGACTTAGAAATATATTAATTGTACACATCATATATGCAATTAGTGCCGAAATATTCGTATAAGTGAAAAATAAAATCAAAATTAATTTAATTGAAGTTGGTTCTTGCCTCATGATGATCATTTTGGAGCGAGTTCCCTCTTTGATCTTGATCTTGAGCAACATGAACATGGGGTGGCAGGAAGAGTTGTTGTTGTTGTTGATGATCTTCTTTTAGCTCAACAAATGGAAAAGAAGAGGGAGGTGGGTTTAGATAGACAGGAGTCATGGAGACAGAAAAAGGTAAAGAAATTATTAGAATTTCTGTAATAAATTAAAGAATATATATATATGTAGGAAGGGATAGGAGTAATGAAAAACAAGGCTAAAAGAAAAGGGACTAATTAATAGTGTAAAAGGGGGTTATAAAGGAATACTGGAGGATCAAAGAAGAAGAGGCCTGAAAGGCATTCACGTGACTTCCTGTCACCCAAACAAAACAAGTTAAAACAAGACAAATTAAAAGGAGGTGTAGAATGCTACTACTCGACCACTTGTATGACAAAACCCTATTTGTACCTTCCTCCACTTCTTCACATACTATATATATATGTCTGGTCTTTATATATATACACTATACTATACTATACATACATATATATATATATATATGAAAATTTAATTAGGTTAATTGATGTGCCCTACATATCACATGCATATCTACTACTTGTCCCCAAAGGTCATATACATCAAAAACCCATTAATGCATTTCAACCTTTTTGAAATAAATTCATAATATAAGATCATATATTTGTATTAATTAGTCTGTAATAGCATTGACGTTAAAAGTTATTATTATTATTTTTTTTAGAAAAGCATCCTTTAATTATTATTTAAAGAATTAATAATTTGAAAATATTATTTAATTATTCTTACATTTTTATATTAAAATAAGTGAAATTAACTTAAGTTATATATTAACAATTTTTAATAACTTATTATCAAGCGTATAGATCAACTGGTACAGAACTGTTCTAATTTAATCAGAGATATTGAGTTGGAGTTTTAAGTATGTAGCTGCGTTAAAACTCAATAGAAAATTTTACCGCTCATGTAATTTTATTCGGTTTGAATTCGAAGTAATCAGCGTACAATGTGATGACTGAATACCGGATGATTTATAAAAATAAAAAAAATTAATAGCTTTCCTCCCAAGTTATATATTAACAATTTTTAATAGCCTTCCTCTATATCGCTTTTGTCAATATAACAATTACTAATGTCAAATAAACAATATATATGTTTACAATCCGCAAAAAGGTACAAGTATATAGTAGCTAGAGACATTATGCTTAATTATGTGAAAGATTTTGAAATTTATGCTTAAAATTTAATGGACTCCAAATTTTGGGAGCAACGGAAACTTATTTATATTAATAAATATAAATTGAGCAGCAGAGTGACGAGAGAAAAATTAAATTAGGGTTCATGTGAATAAATAATAATTTAAAATGATTAACTGCAATTAGATTTAATATATCATCATAACATGTAAAATTTTGATAATTTTAATTTCACTGGAAATATATATAAATTTACATTCATATGTATTATATGCACAATTATCTAAAAGATCAAAATGGGCTCGATAAGTTACTTGGCAGGACCCCGCAAGGAAATAAGAACAAAAAAATCTAAATGTGAAGGCGATCCATCGGTCGACCATATAAAGATCTTTTCTCCTTTTTTTTTTTCTTTGGGAACTTCTCCATGCAAATTGTTTATTTGATGAGCTTCTTATAAATATGCATGGAGTACGCATGAGATATGATGAATGTAATATATGTACTGTATCATCATGTCACCACTATATATATATA
>CANXYC011457991.1:0-12221 GCA_948193065.1 Aleurites moluccanus
TATGTCTTTAAGAGCAAGTAATGGCCAACACTGAATTCTGCTGCAGTTCAAAACAAAGTTTCTGAAATTTTCAAACTTCTCATTTAAAATTTAAAATTCTCCAAACAAATAAAATTAACAAATTACACTTCAAAAATAGCGGATATTATACTAGCCTTCAAGATTTGATGGCAAATTCTTCTCAACAAAGGGGGAATGATGTATTGCTACTCCATATCTTTTCACTTCTTCAATAATTGGTTCCTCAAGCCCGGTCCATAAAGAAGGATCCATGATTTCAACCCATGTTACAAAGGCATGTGGGCCTTATGCATGCACTTTTGGGCTTAATTGATAATTCAAGAAGAGGAAGCCCAAGTCCTTTCTCTTTTAGTCTAATTATATGAAGAGGGTAAGAATTGGGGTCTTTAATATGGGCTTTTGGGATGGTTAAATGATGCATGGCCCAAGATTATTTTCGCGCCACGTGAAAGACTTGATGAATATGAATCTTAATTTTCTCTTTCCAACTTTACTTTCTTTCTAGCTTATTTTATTCTTGCATTAATTGTGTCTGAATTTGATTTTAGTTGTGATTTTCATTAATAATCTTTATTCTTCTGTTCAATTTACTTTAATTTGAATTAAATTTTATCCTTACTATAAGCATATTAAGTCTTTTATTCAAATTTCACTCCCAAACCTTCTTCTTCCTCTCTATCTTTCTCAAACCCATGAATGACTTTGAGCTACTGCCCAAAACTTGATATTCTTCCACAATTCAATGCCACCTCACCAAACACTTTATAATACATTATATAGCTTTATTATGAAGTATTGAAAGGTTTGGACTCCATTAGCTTCTCCAATTTGAAGCAATTTGAACCCTAACTCTAAAAGACTAATTTATTTATTTTTTTAGGGGGGGGGGGGGGGGGGTGTTGAAGTAAGCTTTTGAATATGCCATTTTCACTCCATTCCTTTGGCTGTTTGAGGTTGGGAATCATCAATTAAGAGCAGATATCCATCAGGTTACTGGCTAGTAGTTGTTTTACTTAGAATTTTTTCAAAAGGGCTAGTAATTACATTTAATTTCTAGTTCCCCAGTCAACCAAGCATCATGTTAAAATAGCTTAATGGAAGAATTGTGAAATAATTGAATTAAACTGCATCTCTTGCTTCCAGTCCCTATTATGCTATTAATTTTTTCACTTCTTGGTTAATTCATCCCAATAGCTATATGTTGATAATTTAAACCGATATGTAGGACTCAAAAAATTTTAATGTTTTGATATTTTTATGTTATTGTAAAATATTAAAATTAAATTCTATAAAATAATGTTTCTTATTTAAATAATAATTATATTTTTAATTTAAAAATTTAAAAATTTAACTGTTGTTAAAGTAAACATCTCTTTGTATACTTAATTAATTTCAAATTGATATTTGAGTATGTCTATTTGAGAGAAACATATACTATATTGTCTTCTTGTCTCATTCAAAAGACTCCAACAATCTATTTCATATATATAAATCAAATTTGTGGCTTATTTAAGACTTTAAAAATCTCTCTCATAAGTCAAGTTGTTAGATAGATCCAAGCTTATTAATAACTATTATCCTTCAACTCATTTAATATTTCACCAATGTCCTTAGATTTTAATTTGTGTCACTAAAATCCTTAGACTTTTATTTCTTTTCATTGAAAGTCCTAATTAGTCCTCTACTCTTATTATTTCTATTTTTCACCTTAAAAGTCTTTTCCTTTATTCAAAGAAATAAAAAACACACATATTCTAACCCTTTGAGTCTGATACCACTCAAAACGAACTTACCTTCTCTCTAGGATTGATTGGCTAGAGGTGAAATTACAAAGAGCTGCTCAATTGGATCTTCAAGGTGTTTTTCTTTTATTTCTGATTTCTTTCAGCTTCTCGTGCTCGTTGTGGTAGCAAGAGCTAGCAACAAAACCTAGAGTGCCTTTGTTCTTGAGGAAAAAATTCCGCAAACTCACTCTGTCTAAGAGTAAGCTTTTCTAAATTCTTAAATAATTTGTTTATAGAATTATTTAGAGAGTCTAGACAATCTATGATAGAATTTAATAATCCTATTACTGGATCCTTGCCTACACCATGATTTAGGTGATGACAATCTGAATAAGAGCAACCTGGAAGATCAATGGTCATCCAACAAACATGCAAAAGCACCAAGTCTTTTAGATAATGAAAGTTATAAAACTCAAGTTCTTGGTTAAAGAAGTTCTTAAATTTAACTTCTTCTCTATTAAGCCTCTAAAGTCTTTCGAGCCTTTCTAATGCGATGTTTAAGTCTCTAATTCTTTGTTAAGGATCTTACAATCTAAGACTGTCACTTAAATCTTCTCTCTTAGCTTGGGTTAAAGCTAGACAAATTTTTAAATTTCTATTAGCAGAACGGTTAGAAGACATAAATGTCTAAACAAACAATTATAGATATATACCTTTGTAGATCGGGTCCATTAAGCTTCCACAACAGTTTCAGCTTTCCTTCCAAGCTCGTCACCAGCAATACCTGTAAAGAGGTGTGAAGGATATGACTTACTCCCTTGCTTTCTCTTGATTGGGTCTTACTACAACACTCTTAGATATTAGATCATTTTGGAAAGATTAAAGGTATATAAAAGCAAAACTTAAATACATATAAAGAATTGAAAGAAACTCTTCTTATAGAAGCTCTATATTTTATTTCGCTTTCCTTCCTCAGTAAGTTGAGGAGGTATATATAGACTTTACAAAGTAAAGCTAGTGTCTATATTACTATTTGCAAGCACAAAAATAAAAAATAAATTAAAGTAAACTGACAATAATACAGATGGATAGCTGGTAAGACTTATCCATCTTTTATTAGATAATAATTAAAGTAAAGTAAAAGCAAAGTAGACAGCTAGTGCCTCTGGTACCATTTTCCAACTGTAAAAGCAAAATAATTGAATAGCAACAAAGGACAACTTGAGAACTTTATTTTTTACAAATAAGATGTCCTTTTACAAATACATTCTTTTTCTCATCACCAGATGTTCTAGAGCATCTTGGCTGATAATGCTTTAATATTTGTAACTACATTAGAATAGCGGTTCCTCATGTTACACGTTGAGGCTGACGTCATGGATGACATTTTTGTCACTCCATTTGTAAGTTGTTGACTGGGGCATCCATGCTTTCTCTTAGTTTTGTGTTGTCCCTAGCCATTTCTTCTACAACATATTGCTTTTTAAATTGAGCAACCTTCTTCCAGATCTTCATCGTTTTAGGCTAGAAATCCAAACTTGGATCTAAATCCATTAGTCTCATAAACAACTATTGTGCTTCTTGTCGTCCTTTTACCATTGCTTAGGTTCTTACAATGGGAGTATATTGGGACCAGATAGTAATAAAAATTTTATCATCTCCGAGAATGACATAATTATTTACGTAAACTGCCTTCTCCAGACTAGTTTTAAAAATTTCAATCATCACAGCTTGGATAATAATCTTGTTTTCTTTATACATGTTAAAATAAAAATTTAAGTTCTGATTATTAACCTTATGTGGTTCAACAATTTTCTTAGCTATCACAGGACGAAGATCCCATATTTGATAGGGATTTTTAATTGTTCTATCCTTACCATAATCCATAATTGTGCTAATAATATAACTTGTAATTATTCTTGAATTTGAACTCAAGAATTCCATTGATTCCTACACAATAACTATAAGTGATTTACACATATCATTATCGTGTCTATTGATCTCGATAATTTCTATCAGTCCCGCATCAATATACTGGAGACTATTTTGTGCCATATATGAGAGGATTCTCAAGTATAGGTCTCCATATCCTTACCAATGGATGTATGGATGTAATATAGAATATTCTTTAAGGGAGTAATCTATCGAGTCCATTCTTTTGATCTTTCTAGTACATGCCACTTTTGGTAGAATGTATGAACTCATTTCATTAAAAAGCTTTTCCCTCTCAGTTATTAATTAAAGAAAATCTTCTTCGTCCTTTTTGTTGATTTCAAGCTGTCTTTCTAAATGAGTAATGTATGAAACAACTTAATCTACAAAGTGTTTTAATTGCTAGAAGTTTCTTTTAGCTAAACCTCCCTGCAAACCTGAACACAATATAGATTCGTTTTTTGAAAGACCATAATTGTACTTTATGAAGTACTAGACATTTTCATCCTTATAGGTATTTGAAACCTCAAGGTTATCAACCCTCATGATTTTCATGAATTCATTATGAATATCATCATATTCACTTTCAGAATCTTTCATTGAGATTTCTTTAGGGGATTACTGGAATTCCTGTTTTTTGTATTCAGTTGTCCCAAAAACAATATCCCAATTCAAGTAATCACAATCAAGATTTTCATCCTCAAAGGTTTTATTAGTTTTTTCCTCCAAAGGAGTTTAGTTTAGAATATGTGAAGATTCACTGGATTTTCTGCTAGTCTTAATTTCATGATTTGAAATATCACCATGACTTAATTTGTCATTAGAATTATGATTTAAAATATCACCAGAATTTTTACAACTCTCCTCCATTATTGGAGTTTTATTTGAAACTTATAAAAGTTCACTAGCGCTTTCACCGTCCTGTTGGTTTAGAACTTTTTTGTTCTTGACATATCGATCATCCATTTGGTTTGGAACCTTGATCTCATTACCTATGGATTGGAGACTATGACTAACAACCCTTTTTTGTCGAGTCTTACGACAATCGCTCAATGCTCTTGGTCTAGTGCTTTAGATTCCTGAGCACTTCTACTAACCCTGCTTGAGCCATCATGGCTACCCTCCTATGAAAGATTTGGGTATTGTGGCATTCCCATAGCGGCCAATTCTTCCCTGATTCTTTTTACTTGTTCTAGTGCTATGCTTTTTAGCTACCTTTTCAAAAAAGTCTTCAGGGACACTAGCCTTTTACACCAGAGGTTTTTCCTTTTCATTCTTGTGAACTAAGGATTTCTCCTTCAACTTTTCATTAGTCTTTTTTGGACTAACTAGTTCTTTGGAACTCATTGGCTTCTTCTTAGGATATTTTGATGAAATGTGCCCTTAAGATTTACATTGCCAACACATAACATATTTAGATGTTATGGATTTTCTTTTCATCCCCGAGTGAATAAAGCTATTGCTCTCAGAGTCTTTTCTTCCTATCTCACTTTTCCTCATGCATTATTTTCGAGTGTGACCCTCATTTTTGCAGATCTAGCATAGCTTGTTTTATGTAGCAGGATCCATCTGCAATATTAGATAATTCACAAGACAAAGAGTCAGCTACTATATTTTTATCATAAGGGATATATTCAATATCAAATTTGTAGTAACTAAACCTTTCTTTCAATCTTACTGTTCGAATTACAAACCTTTTTAGAGCAAGGAAGATGTAAAAAGCTTTTATACTTTTTTTTACTGCTAATACTTTCTTTTTGTGGATTGGATAATTAATTTCTCTTCTTTTAAAGGTTCTAGACAAATACTTACAGATTTGTTCTGGTTTTCTACCTTTAATTTTCAGTACTGCTCCCAAGGACTTATTTTAAGCATCTGCATCTGAGGGTAAATTTAAAAAAGGCACATTTTTCATTTTTTTTCCTTTACTTGGATGACAACCTGAGTGTCCTCATCATCCCAAAATCAAGAATTTTTATCAGAAGTTTTCTTAGTAATTCTTCCTAAGTATTTGGAAAGATTTTTCACAAACGTTTTAGCATAGTTAGTAAGTCTGCAAAAATATTATACCGGCTTTCTATCCTCTAGTTTGTTAGAAAAATTCACAAGTTTTTAGAAATGTGACTTTGCAATTTAATTTTACCTTTTCAATTTCCATTCCTAAAAATTTTACCTTTTATGTAAACCATTCTATCTTTCTTTATGATAGAATCATACCTTCACGTTTGAAGATTGTTGGTCGTTTCGCAAGTGTACGAATCATTCATGCAAGTAATAGTATATGAGTGAGTGAGTGTCCCACAGAGAGGCGTGGTCAAGTAACAAAATTAAATATTTCTCTATTATTTACACAAAATTAAAATTGGATGTTAAAATAAAAATTAAAGCAATATTGAAAATTAAAAACAAAGTAATTTTGAGTTTTAAAGGTTGAAATAATTTTAACAAGCATAGAATTTAGATTTCGTCAATTGATTTTTTATGATTCCAACTCATGATTGATTATTCAAAATACCAAGTTAATGAATTAACGACTCTAAATTATTATAATTCTCTCTCAAGCAACTACAAAGTACCTACATTAATTCCATGTCTACTCTCGTGATCATTTAGTTAATGTAAGACCATTAAGTTATTTAGCAATTTCTAACACCCTAAAGTGTGTCACAATGTCTTGGCAATTGATCTAATGAACTAATACCACATTTCATCTCTCGATCCATCATGGGTGATCTTAAATAATGTCTAATAGTGACCAATTATCAAGCATTTATAAACCTAGATCAATAAATTAACTAATTTCAACTAAACATAAAATAATCAATCAATCATTGTCTGAATCATAAAATTAACAGTTGACTACATTTAAATTTTAGAATAAGTAATTTAGCCAAGCATAGTTGAAAACAAATTGAAAACTTTATTGAATTAATAAAATAGTTCAACATTGCTAAACAATTAAATTAAATAATAAAAACAAATGGAGTTAAGAATGAAAATCTTCTCTATTCGCCAAGATTCGATTTTGATTGCTAGCCCTTTAATTTAAAGTTCTTCCTTACTTTTCTTGAAGATTTTCCTCTCTAGACTTCTTAGAAAATTTTCCACTCTTTAACTCTTCCAAGAAAAATAAAGTTTTGAAAGTTAAATACCCATTTTTGCCTAAAAATCACTAGAAACCGGGTCATTAATCCAAAAACCGAGTTGAGTGCACTAAAAAACTAAGTGCTTAAGCCAAAAATTGGGTCTCTCCTCTCTAAATATCGAGTACCGGTTTTTAGAGTAAATCTTCTTCAAATTTATTTGATTTTTGAACCAAATATTTTCATATTTTTAATCTTAATTTCAAACTTCAAAAATAAACAAAATCATATCAAATCTTCACAAAATAAAATAAAACCAAATAAATTCATAATAAAATATATTTAAATTAACCTAAAAAATACTACTAAAATAACACACATCAAAGATATCAGTCATTTGGTCAAGATGACTCATGGGTTTTTTTCATTATTACTGAAAACTAACACATCGTCTATATAGACCACGGAAAATTTTGTCAATGTTTTAAAAGCATTGTCCATTTTGTATTGAAAACCACCTGGAGCTTATTTCAGGCCGAACAACATTACTAACCATTTATATATCCCTTGCGGAGCGTTGAAAATTGTTAAGAGTATAGATTCTTCTTCCATCTTTACCTGCCAATATCCACTTTTAAGGTCAAATTTAGAAAAGATAGAAGGTTGTTTAATGCTTATCCTATCTATAACATCTCCTGCTATTGGGATCTTATAGCTATTATCTTTTATGGCTTTATTTACCTGGTGATATTCTATAACCATTGATGCTTTTCCATGCACCTGCTCTACATGATTGATTAACATAAATGCTAGGCTAGAATGTGGGCTATTATTGTCCATAATCAATCTTTTTTCTAGCAATTCATGAATTTGTTTGTCAAATTCCTATATTGTCTCATTTATATATGTTATATTCCTAGTTCTGATGATAATGCTGGGATTTTTCAGTTTTAATTTTGCAGTGATATTATTTAGAACCTATAATTTTAGCAGATCATCACTAAAATTATCAGCTAACTTAATAAGAAACTTATCCCATTTAGTTCCTTTAAGTTGAGGTTGTATAACAGGTTTTTCTACTACATCCTGTGCTTTGAAGCACAACTCTTCGTACCATGAGATACCTTTTTATTCTAGCTCAGAACCAAATAAATAATCTATCCAAGTATCACCATGCGAAGCTCGCACTCTGAATACTGGTTCACAAGGCATATATCTACACAACTCTGAATTCTTGACTAGATAAGAACCAAATTTTAACTTATTTTTTGGATTAGTCAGAGATGTGATTTTTACACCTCCTAATGAGATGTACGTGTTGTCCTGCACAAAAGATTTATTCTCATTTTTCCCTTTTAGGAAAGCATTTCCTAAAATAATATCCATATCAAGATTAGAGAATGCAATGACCTTATTAATAGTAAATTGTTGTCCACTTATGATAACATGAACTCATTGTGCAAAATGCGTCAATAAGTTCACTTATCCACCTGCCATACGTAACACCATAGGTTGGGTCAATAGTTTCCACCATTCATCAGGTAGTGCATTTAGTCTAGCACTACTAATCATTACACCTGTGTCAACTAACGCAACTAACGCATTTAAAGAATAATTATAATAACCAGGAAATTTAAATGTTAAAGCAGTGTATATACTTAAAGCTGATTCTTCTGTGCTGAATATCTTTGTTGATGCCATGGTATTTGGACTTACTATTTTCCATAATTCCTCGAAGGGTATGGAATGTTGTTGAGAAATTTTTTGAATTTCCCTTACAACCTCAGGAACAAGAGTTAAATGTTTAATTACTCTTATACTTTCCCAACTCTCCTCATCTTCATTGATAGGTAGGCTAAAGGTTTTTATATTCTATAATTTTTCTACCTTCTAAAGATGATTATGCACCCTTTTCCTGGCTTGGATTTCTAGTAACTTCTTCTCTAACTACTGATGAAGTCTAGCTTCTAGGTAATTGGGGTGTTACTGACACTAATATTTTTAGAGGATAAAAAATCCTAAGATTTCTCATAGGGTTTTCTAAATGTAAGGTGATATTCCTACCTCTTTCTGTAATCTTGGAAGATCCTATTGATCGTGAGGTCTCAGCAGGTTCTTGTAGAACCCAACTCTTAGTCCAAGATAACTCTAAAGGATTTATCTCTTTTTTATGGAACTGTCATGGCTATCTGAACCTTCATCGAATAACTCTATAATTTTAGAGATATTCCTCACTCCAGGATTTATTGTATTAAACAGTCTAAAGACTATCCTAGTGTGATACGCTAAAAATTTATTCTGAGAATTCATTCTATTCATATTCATAGATTTAATTCTTAATGATAATGAATTACCCAAACACCTATCATTCAAAGACATCATGTAATTGGGATAGGTTTGAAATTAAACTGGACCATTGGCTATGTTAGTTTGGACACCTAATATCAACTGATCTTGAAATTAGTTCCATCTTTTATCTAACATAGTTGTTATCATAGGACTATCTGCTGACAAGTTGAACAGCGGTATAAGTCCTACTTGGACTAGATCAAAATGAATATATTGGTATGTACCTTTTGATTTATTTACCATTTCTCTTATCTTTTGTATATTAATTAAAGGTACTTCCAACTTCTCTAGCTCTGTACTAGAAACCTAAGCTGTTGATTATGATTGGGAGACTTTCACTGTAGATTTAAAACTAATCTTGGATTTGCTATAGATAGTATTGATGTCTACCTTTGGAAGTTTCCATTCTAGGCAACTTCTAGACGAATCATCATACTGGAAGGATTCTTCATGCACTAAAGATGTATTTAAGGGGATCATCTCTTCATCCATAAGCCCTTTTGTTGTATTCATCATGAATAGCTGAGCTGTCGAAAGATCAGATTCATCTATATCAATTTCATATTCATAAACTACTTCATAAACTGAATCAATTTTAGAATCTATATCCGAATATTCATCTTCTTCTATTGGCTCATAGACAAGATTTTCATCTTTGAAGAAAATTCTTCTAAGATTTTCTTTTCGTTTGTTCTTTTATGGACAAATATTTTCTTTGTGATCTTTGGATCCACAAATCCAGCAATAGGAACAACTATTAAGAGGTTTTCCTTATGGATACTTAGGGGTTCTACCATATTTTTTCTTAAAAACTTATGTCCTGTCTTTATCTCTAAGGTTTGTCCTTTTCTTAATAAACCTAGAAGGTTTACTAGATCTCTTCCTATTGTTTCTATCACTCCTCAATATTCTTCTTTTTCTATATCCTTTAAGTTTTCTCTTTTTGGTATGACAAAAAGAACATCATGCTTTAGATCTTTTATTAGTTCTTGATCCTTTTTCATTTCCTACAACACCATATCTATTAGAAATATATTCAATTTGAGAACAACAACTCTTGTTCAAATAAGGAAGACGTTTAATATCTTGCCTTACTTGGAGTTCAATAGATGCCTTTCTCATGGCATACCTAACTGTCTGTATCTTTCCTCCTAATCCATTAACCACTTTGTCTTCATTCAAAAGGAGGTTATAGGCATTTGCTACTTTCAGCCATAGTTCTGAAGCTTAGAAAAAAAAATGTTGATATATAGTTTTGAGCATTTAGATCCAAATTATAATAACATTTTTGAAATTCACATGCATAATTGTCAAAATAACATATGTCACATATCTGCAGTTTCATCGATACCATTAAGGATTGCTCTCTTTCTAAATACTCAATTGATATTAAGAAGCCACACAATTCTCTTTTCAGAGCATCTACAATAATAGCTATTACCTCATCTACAATAATTGTTTTTCTAATTTTATCTCTAATAGAAGTTTAGACAACTAGCTAATCCCAAAATTTTTATGTATTCCCAACTATAGTGGCTTTGCATAACTTGTAGGTGGCCTCATTTAAGTAGCTACTAGCTTTAGTTGTAAACCTTCTCATGGTAATCCATTCATTTATCCTTTCAGACATATGCTTTTCACAATCTAGATTTAGAAAAGCTGTTGGGGTGATAACTGGCCTTAATGGATTATCCCTAGGTGTAAATTTTGGTTTTGTCCTATTGGGATAATTAGGCTTATACTTAGTCCTCTTCATAGCAAGAAGCTCATTAAAGGTTCTATCATCTAGATGCAAATGAGTTTCTTCTACCAGACTTAAAGATTTCCTAAGGTCTTCAATCGCTTTATTACTTTCTAGGTTAGCAGCTCTTTTATTCGGGTTTGCAATATAAAAAACTATTTTTTCTTTCCTTAATTGCAATTTTTTTTTTTCAGAAAGAGGCTTAAAGGATCCTATTGGTTTTTTCAAAATCCTTTCTCACTCAATTACATCAAGCCTTTCATTCACCAGTTTCCCTACTTCTTTTGCTAATGTATTTCTTTATTCTGATAAACCACCAAAATTTTCTTTTGCATGCAATTGCTCAAGGAAAAGGCTCACTTTATTATGAATATTTGCAAATGAAGTCAATCCAAAAGGATTCGAACTGATACTTTCTTTTTTTTTTCTTTTTTCCCCATATTTATCTTGAATCACTAGTGCTGAGGGTATTTTCAATTTTTTCTCGTCTTTCTATATTTGCTACCCAATAGTATATTCCATGGAAATTTTCCCAGAAAGAGAAAAAAGTCAATTCTCCTGAAGTGTAATCTTTTCCAAATTAAATAGTCCTTTTTAAGATTATCACTCCAACTAGAGGTTCTAGAGGTTACTAAGGGAGTATCTGAATTTATGATTGGCAAGTGAGTAAAAATAGAATATTGTTCCTCAAGATATTCAATAATATCATATACACCAATATATTCATTGGCTATACCGTTGTCTAAAGGAGAATTTTAGGTGTTACAATTTATGACTTATGTTAATGGTTTATTAGAGAGTTATGGCAAATGGATGAATAGTATTGTGAATAATTTTTATTTCTCTATACCTTTAAAATTTTCTTTAGTAATAGTTAAATTAAGACTAAGAACTATCTAATTAGATTTTAGGGAGTCAATAATTGTAAGGAATTCATATGGATGATGTTGGGTAAGAAAAAACCCTAATTTCTATTTTGTTGAAATTGTGTTTAGGCTTGAATGTTATTAGAGCTTTGGATTGATTGGAGCTAGACTAAGAGTCTTTGAGTTTTGGTTGGATTATTTTCTATTTTGGAGGTGAGTCATACATATGCATTGTGTATATAAATCTATATTTATTTCCTCAGTTACATTGAAGCATAATCAAACCTTACATATATATATATATTACAAGGCTCTGTTATATTGAATTGAGCATACCAATACATCCATATGATTTTGTTAATATCCTTGGAAATAAATATGGTCTAAGACATAATTCTCTTTGTTACACATTATTATTACATTTGGATTGAGTTGTTAATTATTCCTTGAATCAACTCACTGTTTAATTCATAACCCTAATATTATATATATATATATATATATA
>CANXYC011458217.1:0-21943 GCA_948193065.1 Aleurites moluccanus
AATATAATATTAATTTTCATAAACTCGAAGGGGGTGTGAAATGACCATTTTGCCCCCAGTTCACCAAAAATTCAATTTTGCCCGATTTCTTTCTAACAACCTTTAAACCACTTTTATACGTATAATACTTCCTAAAACATGCATATACATTCAATTTAAGCATAAACATGCAATAATACACAACTTTCAAAGAAAGGGAAACTCTCTTAGGTTTACCCTTTATGGTTCAGGTTCTAAGCTTTAACTGAAGTATTACAATCGCGGCCCAAAAGTGGGTCGTGACATGAGTTTACCTACTCGATCATCTGAAATGATACTGAAGTTCCAAACTGATTCAAACTCAGATGAAGCAAACACATTCTTCGATGGCAAAACAAATAATTTTGTTTTAAACAATAAGAGAACTAGTGTCCAAGTGATTCATTCTTTTGAAAATGAATCACTTGATAAAAGTAGCAATAGAAAAGATGAGAAGTCTGGTCAAATGCAGAAAACTCTTTCAGGTTTATTTTCTACACTTACAAAAAAATCAACACAATTGATACTTGGTTGGCTAATCGAGTACTGCCTTGCTGGAGATGACATTAGATGCCTAAAGTTCAACACATGCAGATAGTCTAAATTCTACTGACAAACCTGTCAATTCTTGGGATCTTACAATTTGAACTGATTGGTTGAGTGTGGTTCTGTTAGAGGTAGCCACAGGAAAAGGCAATTGAAGATAATGGCAAAGTGCTTGTTGATTGGGTTTAGGCTTGTTCATTCCATTAAGTCTACTACAATGAGTTTTTCTTAAGTTTTAGCTAATGCTTAAGTACATTATAGGTGCAATTGACTTAATACTATCCTTGAGGACAAGGATAGTCTTCACGGAGAGAGTACTGTAACAACCTTGATTAGTTAGATAGTTAGCATTAGTAGTATAAATACGAAATAAATTGTAACAAATTAGGTAACATGGAATAATAATTTAGTTATGATTCATAATTTCTCTCTCATTCTCTCTATCCTTATCTCTCTCTATTTCTCTTATGCTCCTATCTCCTTCTTCCCCGATTATGTATTTCCTTCTTCCTCCTTCACTCCTTCTCTATTATTGCATTCTTAAGCTACTGGATTTCCATAGTTATGGCTTCTGGTTATAATAAATAGCTAGATATTAAAAATCAATTAAGGTCCATTTGGGGTAAGGAATTTGAATTGGAATTGGAATTGAGAATTTCAATTTCAATTCAAATTCTTTAGAATAATTTCAATTTCAATTCAAATTCTTTAGAATTAGAATTGTGTTGGAATTGTAATTCCAACGTTTGTTTTACACAAAAAAATGGAATTGAAATTGAAATTAAATAAAAAAATTGGTGACGATAAAAGTGGTGACCGCCAACGGTGACGGTGGGGATGGTGGATCGTCAGTAGTGGTAGTCCGGCGAACCATTGTTGTCGGCGATAATAGTTCAGTTAGCCATTATCAGCGGTAATAATGATTTGACGAGCCTTCATTGTCGACGATGGTGGACCACCATCATCGACGGTGGTGTTAAGGGTGGCGGTGGCGATATGAGAGAGGATGATAGTAGTGATTATGAAATTATGATTCTTATGGGTTGATAGTGAAATTGTGAAATTGCTTTTATAGTTATATTACAATTTCATAAAATTGTAGGTATAATTTCAATTCTAATTTTAGATGGCTGCCAAATACTAAAATTAAAAATTTCAATTCTAATTCTAATTTCAATTCCAATTTCAATTCCAACTCCAATTTCAATTTCAGACTCTCCAAACAAATCTTTAAAACTAATTAATATATATAAAAAACTGTAATGTCAATAAAAGTTTTTAAAAATAAAATTTTTAAAAATTATTAATAAATTAATAAACTCTGTAAAAATAATTAAAAAATAAAAATTTATAAAATCTATAAAAATTATTCACTAAAAAAAAATTCATAAATACCTTTAAAAACATTAATTGAATGCAACGCTCTAAATATCTCATAAATTTCAAATTGAAATCAAATGCTTCCGATTGCAAGATGCTTCGATACATTAAAACACGTAGTAGTTTTTTCCCAAAAAAAAAAAAAAAAAAATGGCGAGACATAACTGAGCCATAAAAGCCAAAGAAATCATCTCTAAACTCGTCAATTTATCCTGCAAAGGCCCGAGACGCCATTCACCAACACAGATCGATCCTTTCTCTTCTTCTCAACACTCCAATTTTATTCTCGTTTCTATATCTGAATTCATTGTTTAAGCCTCCAAATTTGCCAAACTCAAAATCTCAATTATTGTTCAATTCCATGAAATAAAAATGAAAAAAACCTCCCTGTGAGTTGTGTGAAGAAACCTGGGAATTTAGAAGGGGAAAAGGAAGTTGTTAGTGGAGATAAGGCAGCAATTATTTTCAAATCTCAGAATCCATTACGAGTTGTATGATACGTAATGGATATGGACGATGAGGATTTCGTGTTTTATGGTACACCAATAGAGCGTGAAGAAGAGCTCACTAGCCGCAAGAAGAAAGCCGTTGCTGAGGCCTCTGGTCACCTCCGAACCCTCCCTTCTTGGAAGCAAGAGGTAATTTAAGCTTATAACTGTAACTGGCTCAAGTTATAGTCTGTTGTTTATGTGTGAGCGTGCCTGGCATAGTTGAGGTCTTTTTTTTTTTTATATATGTTGATTTTATTGAATATTAAGCTTAACAAGCCCAATCATAATGTTATTGAAAATTGAAATTCCGTGCACATCTTCCATATTTATTTTGTAAAGGAAAGACAGAAATTTTCATGGAAATCAACTCTAATTAGAGCAAGTTTGACCCCTCACTTAGGAAGTTCCTCAATCCAAATTGATTATACCCATGAATCAGCAAAAAGGTAAGAACATCAGATTAAGAGTCTCGGGACTCCTAAAATCATCCACAATAAGCCTCAGGTCCCTGAGGCATTGCACATCCTTATAGAGCTCGATATAACTTTCTGGAGCTTGGATACAGGTCCCTTTGAGTTGCTTTCAATAATAATCTCTGTTAATTGGTGTCCCAAGCAATTTGAAGTCCATAGAGCAAGGATTATGCTTTTGCCCAATAGGTCGACTTCATTTTATTTCTTTTGCCAGTGCCTTTGTCTCTTTTGCACTCTGCACCTCTTTTGCAATGATGGAGGCTTCTAAATTATTTGGGCCCATTGCATATATATCAACTAAAATTTTTCGTCTCATCACCATTTGTTTGCTTTTTTGTTTTGAGTTTTATTTCAGGTTAGAGATGAAGAAGGACGAAGAAGATTCCATGGAGCATTTACTGGGGGATTCTCTGCTGGTTATTACAATACAGCGGGCTCAAAGGAGGGTATGCTTTATGAGACTCTGAAATTAGACTGCCATCTGCTTATGAATTTCTTGAGCAAGTTTATGGCTAACCTAATGAAATATTTTGCAGGTTGGACTCCTCAGTCATTCACATCCTCCCGGAAAAATAGATCTGAAGTTAAACAGCAAAGCATTCTTAACTTTTTAGATGAAGATGAGAAAGCTGTATGTTTTACTTTATTTCTTCAGCTGTGTACAATTTCCTTTGGCTTACATGTTAATGAAGATGTTAGTTTTATATCGACCAACTATAATCACTTGTTATCTTACTATGCATTTGATTGTTATAATTTGAGTGCAAGTTTAGAAATCATACCAAGAGATTAAAAATTTCATTATTTATATGGTTCTTGGTTGTTAATACTTCTCATGAAAGTAAACAACTACTGTAATGTGAAAAATTCTCAAATATTCACCACCATATTTTGAGATTCTAATAATTCTTTTATAGGTGAAACAAATAATTCTATTAGTACAGGAGGCATGACCTATTTTCACTGAGAGTATGCTTTCTGGGTTCTCCACATAAAAAAAAAAGCACGATATATGATCAGAAAGAAATTTGCCATCATCCATGAAATGAAATATGCTGCTACTTCTCTTAATAGCTATCCATTAGTGTTTCTCTAAAGCCTTCATTTTTTTTCCTGTCTTATTAGCCAAAAGAAGTGGGTTGAGTGTCATTCTCAACTTTGTTAAGCTTAGTTATATAGTTGTATTCCTCCAAGCCTCAAGCTCGATTCATATATCGCTTTGAATTGAGCCACTTTATCCCAAATCAGCACATGCTAAACACCAAAGTTCTTACCAACCACAATATGTGGATCCACTCTGTTGTGAGTTCGTAAATGTTATAATTGAATAGTTTAATTGCTCTATCACAATTAATTTGAGCGACATAAATAACCTTCTTGATGTGCTTGTTTGGTGAATATCTGATTAAATTCATTAGACAGTAATGTCTTTGATAAACTTTTATGGAAGTCGTTAATGGGTTCTTCAAAAATGTAGGGAAACCTGAGTGGTAGTTGGTGTGAATTTATTGATATGATTATTACTACTTAAGAAGGCACCCAACTGGGGCTAATCACGTGCATTATTCATCTTCGACTAAAGTTCTATCGATCAGAAAGTAATTCTTGTATTTTTAACTCATCTTGATTTCGCATTTTAGGAATTGGAAGGTCAATCGTTGGGGACAACATCACAGTTTGACACATTTGGGTTTACAGCTGCTGAATATGCCCGTAAACAAGCTGAGAAGGAACAGCAACAGAGGTTTCCTTTTTGTTTGTGATTGATATTCTATGATTGGTGATTTATTTATTACAATTTATGGAATTAACAATTTGCTAGTGGTGCCCATTGTCAACTGAATCCTTTTTTTTTTGGTTTATCAACTGAATCCTTTTTTTTTTTGGGTTTTCATTGATATTCTATGATTGGTCACTACTTATGGCAATAAATGGAATTAACAATTGATATTGGTACATATTATGAAGCAAGAATCCTAAAATCAAGATACTATGATGAAGACTTTGTAAAATATTTCCAGTTTCTGTTACTGATAGCATAATCTTTTCGTATGGATGAAATAATAAGCTGTGATGCACTTCCCTTGCTGCAGTCCCTCTTAAATGTTTGGTTTTTCTTCTTATATTGCTGAAGAGTATAGTCATGCTATTTTTGGTTTTCCATACCAGCAGGACAGGAACTTTTTCCCTTTTCTTTTTAATACATTGGTGGATGTAAAAAGAGGCTAAGGTGTACTTACTTGAGTAACTGGACTATATATGATATAACAAATATCCCTTTTCCTGTTGTTGCTGACCATTTGGATTGGTCAATAGTGGATTCTTTCCTGCCTGGTCATCTTTTTTGTTCCTTACTTTTCTTGGGATCAACTTGTCCGGTTCCATGAGTAATAATATGCTACTAAATGGAATTAACAATTGTTATTGGTGCATATTATGAAGCAGGAATCCTAAAATTAAGATAATATGCTGAAGACTTTGTAAAATATTTCCATTTTCTGTTACTGATAGCATAATATTTTCGTATGGATGAAAATTATAAGCTTTGCTGCACTGCCCTTGCTGCAGTCTCTCTTCAATGTTTGGTTTTCACTTTTATATTGCTGAAGAATATGGTCAAATTCTATTTATGGTTTTTCAGTACCAATAGGACCTGAATTTTTCCCCTTTTCTTTTTTAATACATTGGTGGATGTAAAAAGAGGCTAAGAGGTACTTATTTGAGTAGACTGGACTATATGTTATATAACAAACATCCCTTTTCTTGTCGTTGGTGACCACATGGATAGGTCAATAGTGGATTCTTTTCCTGCCTGGTCTTTTTTTCCCTTATTTTTCTTGGGATCAACATGTCCAGTTCCATGAGTAATAATATTTATATTTTAAAAATTATGCTAGTAAAATATAAATGAATAAGAATTGTAGTCCTTAAATATTTTATTTAATGTTTTTGATATATTTATTTATAATTGTACTTATATATTATATATCAATTATTTCTTATTATATTTATTTTTTATCTAGTGTATCAATAACTATTTTGTATAACTAATATGTCACCCCTGCATGGTTGAAACATTAGACAGGACAATATTATATCTCATATTCCATTGAATATTAGAAACATTATTAGTTTTCAAAGGTATAATGCATTATAATAAATACATATAATATACTCTTTATATGTATATCCAAAGAGAACTATTATAATTGATAATATTGTTTTCCAATAATTGTTTGTTTGACATTTTATTGGCCAAAATGAAAATACTATAAATTTATATGTTGTTTGTTTGCTAATTAGAACTGCAATGATTTGGTTATTTTGGTCTATTTATTTGAAAATGCTGCAAACATGTATTTATATAATGTTTTGAATACATGTGCCTGCATGTCAAGGTTTTAACTATCGACTGATATGTAATGTATCAAATTTTTAGCCTAACGATATGATATGTCCCGTATGATATAGGTGATTGGAAATCAAATATATTTTCACTATAAATTATTAGACACACAAGGTTGTGATGATATTTTTGTTGAATTCAACTCAACTCAATTTAGCCTTAATCCCAAAATTAATTGGGGTCAGTTATATGGATTCTTTATTTTCATTCTAAATAGTTTTGAGCAATATCTTCTGATAATTGAAGTGTATCTAAATTATATTGTACTCCTCTCCCCCAAGTTAGTTTAGGTCTAGCTTTTCATTTTTTCCTCTCCTCTATTATAATGTGTTTAACATTTCTGACCGGTATTTCGTTAAGTCTTCGCTTCACGTGTCTAAACCATCTTAATATCTATTTTGTCATTTTGTCCTCAATTGTTGTGACTCTCACTTTATCTCTAATACTTATATTACGAATTTTATCTATTCTAGTATGACCACACATCCATCTTAGCATCCCCATCTCAGCTACATTCATTTCACTACCATATAGCATAGATGGTCGAATAGCCATACGGTAGAATTTTCCTTTAAATTTATTGGAAATCTTGCGGCCACATAGGATTCCTGAGGCAAGCCTTCATTTCAACTACTCTGTTTTTATCCTATGACTAATATTTTCTTCACAACCTCCATCTCGTTGGAGGATTGAGTATAAATATTTAAAATGGGTGCTTTGGGACAACGCCACTCCATTCAAGTTAACTTCCTCATTATCTCCAGTCCGACTTTAACTGAATTGGCAATGAATTGGTTCTACTTGACTTGAAACCCTTGGACTCCAAAGTGCTTCTCCATAACTCTAACTTTCTATTAACTTCCTCTTGTGTCTCATTTATCAGTACAATATCATCTGAAAACATTATGCACCATGAGATTTCTTCTTGTATATGCTTTGTTAATTTGTATATAACCAAAGTAAAAAAGTAAGGACTCACTGCAGACCTTTTATGCAACCTAATTGAGATAGAAAAGTCTAATAAGTCTCATGTCATTGTGCGCACACTAATAGTCGTTCCTTCATACATGTCCTTCAAAACTTGAATGTACCTAATTGATGTCTCCTTGCGTTGTAACACTCACTAAGGTTGTAACACTCACCATAAAATTTCTCTTGGGACTCTGTTATAAGCCTCCTCCAATTCAATGAAAACCAAATGCAAGTTTTTTCTCGAATCTCTATATTTCTCTATCAGGCTTCTAATGAGAAAGATTGCTTCCATTGTTGATCGACTTGGCATGAACCCGAATTGATTGCCAGATATAGATATAATACCATGTAAGCGATGTTCTATCATTTTTTTCACAAATTTAAAGTATGACTCATGAGCTTAATTCCTCTGTAGTTTAAGCAACTCTGAATATCATCCTTGTTCTTAAAAATGGGAACTAAAAAACTCTTAATCCATTCATCTGGCATTTTCTTAGAAGAAGATTTTGTTAAACAATTTAGTTAACCAAGCTACTCCTACATTATCCAAACACTTCCAAACTTTAATAGGTACTCTATCG
The DNA here is from genome assembly GCA_948193065.1 of Aleurites moluccanus. Taxonomy (NCBI): domain Eukaryota; kingdom Viridiplantae; phylum Streptophyta; class Magnoliopsida; order Malpighiales; family Euphorbiaceae; genus Aleurites; species Aleurites moluccanus. The sequence goes on from CANXYC011458217.1 coordinate 7,868, forward strand.
GGGCCACATGCTTTCTCAACTTTCTTCTTCCTCAAAGCCTCATTGACCTCTGAAAATCTAATTCTTCTAGTGAATGTCACATTCTTCTCTATAGTCATACGCTCTAAGTCGACTATGTTACCACCTTAACCATCATTGAGAAGTTCATCAAAGTAACTCCTCCATCTTTCTTTAATGTCCTCGTATTTCACCAAAACTTTTCCTTCTTTATCCTTGATACACCTTATTTGATTGAGATTCGACATTTCCTTTCTCTCATTCTTGCTAACCTGTAGATATCTTTTTCACCTTCTTTCGTTCCGAGTTTCTCGTACATCTCCTTAAAGGCATGTGCTCTTGCTTGACTCACGACCTTTTTTGCCCATTTTTTCGCTTTCTTGTATTGCTCACAAATATCTTAATTATCACATTTTGGTAATCTCTTGAACCATTTCTTTTTACTCTTCATTGTTTTTTGTACTTCCTCACTTCACTACCACCACCTTTCCTTTGAGGGAGGGCAATGTCCTTTAGTTTCTCCTAGAATTTTTCTAGTTATTTCCTTGATCCTTAAAGCTATTTCTATCCACATAGCATTGATCTCCATGTCCGATTTCTATGCTTCCAACTTAAGGAGCTCATTCTTAAACATCATTTGTTTTGTTGTTTTTAATTCCCACCACTTTATTTTAGATGTCGTACTTCTTAAACACTTTCTTACTCTTCTCCTAATTTTGACATCCATAACTACCAATCTATGTTGACTTGTTAAAGCTCCTCTCAAAATCATTTTGCAATCCTTGCATAGGGTTCCATTTGTCTTTCTTGTGAGAGGAAAGTCATTTTGGATTTTATTTTACCCACTTTAAAAGTCACTAGATGAAATTCCCTTTTTATAAAGTGATTATTTGCTAGGATTAGGTTATAAGCCATAACAAAATCAAGAATGCTTGTTCTCTTCTCATTTCTCATACCACAGCCAAAACCTTCATGCACCTTCTCATAATTCTGTTGTTCACTTCCTACATGTCCATTTAGGTATCCACCGATGAAAATATTCTCTTCATTTGGTATGCTTTGCATAAGTTCATCCATATCCTCCCACAACCTTTGCTTATTCACACTATCTAAGCCAATTTGTAGAGCATAAGCAATAATTATATTCATCACTTCTCCTTCAACAACTAGCTTAACAAGGATAATCCTATTCCCCTACTCTTCTTACTGCTACCAATGCATTTTTTAGTGATTTATCTAGAATGATACCCACTCCGTTCTTGCTTCTCTCTTTTCCTTATACCATAATTTGTAGCCTGAATTACCCATTTCCTTACTTTTTTCTCTTATTCATTTGGTTTCCTGGATGCAAGTCATATTAACTTTTCTCCTCTCCATGGTGTCGACAAGTTCCATCAACTTGCCTATAAGAGACCCAATATTTCAAGATCCAACTCTAATTCTCTTCTCAACCTGCTTCTTTTTGTCTTCTTTCCTATAAAAACTTTTATACACTGATTTGTGGACTAACTTATTTACTCACACCCGTCCATGATGTGGGAATCCTTACTTATTTAGCACCACATCTGGATGCCGACATAGCGCGTCGCTTTCAAGGAGTGTCCTACGCTCTTGCCTATTTCTCACTACACTCGGGCTCCAATTTAGTGCGTCGTAAATAGAGAATGCCCTAATGTTTATACTATTTGAATTCATAATTATGAGATTCTTCCCATCTTCTTTCCTATAAAAACTTTTATACATTGATTTGTGGACTAACTTATTTACTCACACCCGTCCATGATGTGGGAACCCTCACTCATTTAGCACCACATCTGGATGCTGACATAGCGCGTCGCTTTAGAGGAATGCCCTACGCTCTTGCCTATTTCTCACTACAGTCGGGCTCCAATTTAGTGCGTCGTAAATAGAGAATGCCCTAATGTTTATATTATTTGAATTCATAATCATGAGATGTGTCTAAATTTTATGTTGGCTGTCACCTACTGTAACCCTCCTCCTTTATCTGGTTTTGGAGCCGGCTAAACACGAGTAATTCATACTTAGACAGAGTTGATGTTTAGTTGAATTATCCATTTAATATTTATTTGAGTTGTTTTGCATACTTTGAAAAATTGTTCACAGCAGCAGCTGATTCATTCCGATATGGTCTGATTCAATCCAATTCTGTTACTCAGTTTCTTATTTTGAAACCATTTTCCATTCCATTATTTAAAACCCTGTTGCACGTGCTAAAAGTGCCTACATTTTGTTATTATTTGGAATGTCTGCCAATTCGTGGTGTGTACATGTATTTGTGGATCCATGTTTACATGTGCTGCAGAGAAACTTGTTCTTGGCTGGATAACATGCATGGATGTTTGTATGTTCATTTTGTAATGCACCTACAAATATGTATGCATGTGGGGAATATAAATTAGGTTCACTGTCCAGTCTGTATGCAATTTGTTGTGTATGTTCCCTGTTTTCACCCTAAGAGGTACACATTCAATTTTTAAAGTTATTGTGATGCCAATTTCTTCAGCAAGTTTACTGATTGTTTTTTTTTTTTATAAAAATGATGCCAATTTCTTCAGCAAGTTTTACTGATTGTTTTTTAGAAGAAATGAAATTTATTTCCATGACAAGGACAATGAACTATTAGATCTTTACTTGCTGAGTCTGTATGTATTCTGTTTATTCTTGACCAGAAGAGCTTTATAAATGTTGTTTTATTTAATAAATGTTGCACTGTCTTTATTTTTATATGTTGTATGATGTGAACATTTCATCCTAGCGACTAATAAGTTGATTAAGCGATGGACATGCCAGAGTCACGAACATATTTATGTGTGCATGCTTGTGCATGATTCGCTCATACAAACTCATGTGCTCCATGTTACATATATTTGCTAAATTTTTTGGTTGGTTTTTTTCATTTCCTGTTTACAACTGCATAAATATATATATTTTTTCTTGATACATCCATTGCAGGCCATCAGCTATTCCTGGACCTGTTCCTGATGAAATAGTTCTTCCAGCCACACAGTCCATTGGTTTGTTTCAACTAGATTATAGTTGTGTTTTTATTAGAGCATTTTTTTTTTCTTTTTGTAAATTGAGCTACTCTTAGCTCATATTGTTGCCGTATATTAGGTGTAAAATTGTTGCTGAAGATGGGATGGAGACATGGTCATTCAATTAAGGATTCACATGCAAATTCGTTGTATGGTAGGTTTTTTCCATGCCTTATTGTTTAGTTTGGTGTTTGTACCATCAATATAAAGTTATCTGGTCTTTATACCTTCAATACAAAGTGATCTAGTCCTTGTACCTTTAGTACAAAGTTCTCTTGAATTTCAATAGATACTTGTTGCTTGAGTGGATTGATGATTTCTTTGAGATAATTGGCATTTTGATATGTATCAATGTTTTCTGTTAGCAGAGACTGATAACTCTTATGTCTTATTTTTAAAGTTCTTTTGGCATCAATGTATGGTATAATGAGCTCTACCACTTTATATCTTTCTTTATCATTGTAATTTATTTGCAGATGCTCGTAGAGAAGCTAGAAAAGCTTTCCTAGCATTTTCTTCTGATGATGCAAAAGTGCATCTTAGTGAGTCTGAGCCTGGTGAGGATGACCTCAGAAGCTTACAACAGTTTGTTAATGATGATGTTCAGACTTCTCAAAGCACACCTGTAAGGGCCTTTTCATAGCTAATGCTATATATTTTGATTCCTGTTTTCCTTATTAGTTGATTTTGTCTTCGTTAGAACTTTTTATTCCCTTGCAGTTTTATAACATTCTTAGTTTTCTAAGTTTGTTGAGTATTGCCTGCTACTTACAGATTTTACATTTGGGTACTATAGTCTAGCAGAAAGTTTCATGCACCATGCTTAAGAATGAAATGTTTTGAAGCTATTCATAATTTGTTGAAAATAAAGAGAATAGTTCTCAAATTAATTGATCTGTTTAAACCTTTATACATGATTACATTTATACACACACTAAACTCTAAACTAAGAAAGAGATTAAAGAGGAAATAATATAAAATCACAACAATCACTCCTAAAATCATGTTAATGAATATTTACAAGTCAACACTCCCCCTCAAGTTAGTGCATAGAAATTGCACATGCCCATCTTGGAATCTAACTTGTGAAATTGTTTGGTATTGTCATTTAGTGAGCATATCAGCAATTTGATTATCTGAAGTCACGAGTAAGTTTCAGCACACCCTGCACAAGCACAACTTTCTCTTTTATGAAGTGCCGATTAATTCTCTTAACCCTAAATCTGTTAATCGTAATAAAACCCTAACAAAATCATGTTAATGAACATTTACAAGTCAACATATTTCAAATGAAAAGGATACTTTTAAGTGCTAAGATTCCGATTTGCCCGAGTTTCTACTGGTCATCAATAATCAAAATAAAGCACATGAATAAAAATTGTAAAAGGGCTCCTCTTATTTTTATGATGGGTATCTCTTTATAGAAACTGTTATCATAACTTTAAAAACCACAAATAAGTGCATTATTCCACCACAAATAAGTGCATTATTCCATCACTATTTTAAAATAATTACTTAAAAACCACAAACAAGTGCCTTATTCCATCACTATTTTGAAATAATTACAACTGTATTCTCATTTAGAATTTGGCTTTTCTCTCCTTCCCCATCCTTTAGTGGAAAGGAAATTTTGATTATTTTCTCAAAATAAAAATTCTATAGTTTTGGTTTCTTTCACTTCAATACTTTTACTTGATATAGTTTGATGCAGAGTGTTGGCCAAGATTGAGCCCAACATCTTACTTATTCCCAAATTCTTAATTGATATATATACATCTTATATTGATGATGTATTTTTATACCTTTTTTAATAAATCTAAAACAATACTTTTATAAACAGTACATCACTTAATTTCTGATGCAGGTTTTTGTACTCGACCCAAAGCAGGATTTATATGGTTTAGGGTTTGATCCGTATAAGCATGCTCCCGAGTTCAAAGGTGTGTTGTTTCTTGAAGTTAACTGGGTTATATTTATCAACTTGGTTTCGCTAATCAATCTGTTCTTAGCAGTTTTTTTCCTCTGATTTTCAGAAAAGAAAAAATCACGTGTTTCTGATAGCAGAGGATCTGGGAATAGAAAAGCATTGTTAATGAGAGATGCTATCTTCGGTTTCAAGAGTAAGATCAATTAATATTTGAATCTGTTTAATGGCCTTGCCGTTGTTCACTGGATTATTTGCTGCTTGTTCTTTATTCAGTATTTTGCTTGCATCCATGAATTACTTATCTTGATTTTGATTCAGCTAATTACTTTTAATTCATCAGCAGGAAAGGCTGCTCCTGGCTTTGGCATTGGCGCACTTGAAGAATATGATGCAGAAGATGAGGATATCTATACATCTGGTTAGTGTATCTCTATTTTAGTATTATGACTACCACTGTCTGTCATGTTGATTAGAGGTGGCAATCCTTTTGGGTTTGGGTCATTTCAAGTGTCATCATTTTTCCGGTGGTTTCTTCGTGATGTGTTCGGATTTCGGATGAACCAAAAAGGATTTCGAGTTGTGTTCAGGTCACTTTCGGGTTTAATTTTAAAAATAAGATTTCTTGTCTGGCTTGATCACCAATAAGATCTGTTATTTTGAAAAAAATTAATTAGGATTTGCTTTTTCTTATGAAAGTATATTTTTCAGATGTACCACTTTTTGAAATTTAATAACTAAAGTGAATGTTCTGTTTTTTTTTTTTTTTTGGTGGAAAAAAAAATATGACTGTTCTAATCTAAAATATGCAATATATATAGTTTAAGCAAAATAAGTATTAAAAATTAAAATCTATTACCACATATATAATTTTCCTAAATATAATACCATGATACATAATATTTTTTTTAGTGTCCTATACATATAATAACGTAATAATAAAGACACTGAGCTTCTCTTCAAGAAAGTATTTAAACCCAATAATTTTAATGTTGTTATATATAAATATGTTTTTCTTCTAACAAGTAATATAGAGTTTTTTTTTAAGATTTTAAAATTGAGATGATAATGTTATAAAGAATAGTAAAATAAATTTTGCAAGTATAATAAATTTATTTATATTAATTAAAATAAAATAAAATTGATATTTTTCTAAATAATTTCTCTTCATTGTGATAATAAATTAATTTTAGTAGATATTTAAATTTATTTTTATATTAAATTGATATATAAATTATGTGAAAACATATAACAAGTTAATCTTTAGCTCAAGTGGGCATGGTCTCAAAAAACTCATAAAAAGTCATGGGTTCAATTCTCCTTCACAACAAATTTGGATATAAAGTTCTTCCCTAACTCTACCCACAGTTGACCTGAACGGGTCTGTAGTGTTACCAAATCTGGATAAAAGTTTTTTTCCTAACTCGACCCGAAGTTGACCTGAATGGGTCAAAACATCCTGAATGCTTACCTGTATTGTTTCCTCTATGATGTAGGTGGTTATCTCCTAACCTGACTTCAAGTTGACATGAATGGGTCAAAATATCCTGAATGGTTACCCGTATTGTTACCTCTATGATGCAGGAAGAAGTTATTCCCTGTGGTGGATAAAAGACTTGATTCTTGATCAATACCTTGACCTTTTCTTTATTGAATTTAGATTTTTCACATAATTGAAAATTATTTTTTCGGTATAAATCATCATCTTGATTGTTCATATTTACTTTTTGTTGTTTGTACTTTATTTTTCTAAATTTGTTAATTGACAAGAAACTCTGGACTTCTATGGTCTATAAGCATTATTTGCACTTCAGATGAGGGTATAAGAGTGAATAGGAAAGAAAATCTTCCCTCTCTTTGGATGATGTTTGAGAATGGAAAGAAAGCTTATAATGGGATAGTTATTCCCTTGAAACTTAATTTGTTTTCCCCCTCAAACTAACCCTAAATCTAATTCTTCTTGACTGAATCAAAGCATCAACCGTCTTGGTTTGTCATAAAAATTTTCTATTTGGCCATTTTAAAGTAATGCATTGTCTAAAACATCATTTATCTGATTTTATTAGAAGATCCTATTCATATAAATTTTATCCATGCTCTTCTTTGGTCATCATCTCTCCCAAACTTAGTGGAAGCATACTTTCTCTCTCATTCCGGCCTGATATGAAATAATAAATAGCTTGATCATTTTAAACATCTGAATGGAGAAGTTGCTAATACCTTTCTAATTGTTCTTTTCTTCATTCATGGTTTAACTCGACTTCCCTTTTAATTTCAACAAAAATTGCGAAACTGACTTTATTTGTGTGATTAGATCAATTTTGGTAATTCAGCTGCTGGTACTAATTGATTTGGATTTTGGGTATACTATTATAATATAGTATGCTCTTGGGAATTGTGAAAATTATTACATATGTAGTCATACAAGAACTTCTGTGATTTAAATGTAAATTTATCCTTGCTTTACTAATATGGTTTCTGTTTAGTGCTGCTGTATTTTTTTTTTGACAATTCTGTTTAAATGTAGCCATTCTTGTTTTCTGGTGTAATTGTTGCCCTTACTAGTTATTGTTCTTGATCAGCTTATGACTTTGAAGAAACTTATGTACAAGAAAAAGAAGAAACTTCAAGATCCAGCACAGAGCCTAAGCAAAAATTGGTCTGGAAGGAGCAAGGTGTTCTACCTGGCTTTAGAGTTGCATCAAATTCTGATTATCAGTTGGACAGGTAATTGGGAAATTATATCATATGGAATTTTTAAATTTTAAGGATGATGAAAATCTGAAGTGACTTAAGCTGTTGTTTTTATTATCATTATTACCATTTTTTAAAGTGGGTGGGGTGTCAAATGTGCTAAGTTTCACTATTTGCCTTTGGTCTCAACATAACTCTTAATTTTCATTTTGCAAATTTTGGTCAGGTTTCAACCTCCAGTAATTCCAAAGTATTTTGTGCCCCACCATAAATTTCCTGGTCCCCTTGACCCTGATGACAAACACAATGTTCCTCCTCCGCCTGAGGTTCCTCCTCCTGCTGACAATAATATGAAAGTCTTAATTGAGGGGGTTGCAACTTTAGTTGCTCGATGTGGTAAATTATTCGAGGATCTTTCCAGAGAGAAAAATCAATCAAATCCATTATTTAGTTTTCTAAATGGAGGAAATGGTCACGACTACTATGCTAGGAAGTTGTGGGAGGAACAGCAGAAACGTAATGATCAGAAGAATCTGACTTTGGATGGGAAATCATCTGCAAGTGTTCAGAAGATGACTGCAGAGAGCCGTGGCCAAATATTAGGGGAAAAGCCTTTAGAAAGAAGCTCGAAAGATTTTAGCTCATCCCTTGTGTCTTCAGATGTTAATCTCCAATTCAATCTTTCAGATACATTTACAAAGCCTGCAACTTTTGTGAGTGGTCTACTTCCTTGTGTGCTTGTATTTCACTTTAGAATTTGTGGGTGTTCTGGAGGTTGAAGTTTTAACTTTATTTTTCTTTCTTTTTCCCCTTCAAATATTATGTAATTTAGGGTGCGTCTCCTGAAGTAGCAAAACCTTTCAAAGATGATCCTGCAAAGCAAGAAAGATTTGAGCAGTTTCTCAAGGATAAGTACCAAGGAGGGCTTCGTTCAGTGAATTCTATTGGAGCTAGTTATATGTCAGAAGTAGCTCGTGCGCGTGAAAGATTGGACTTTGAGGCTGCAGCTGAGGCAATAGAGAAAAGAAAGAGCAATGAGGAAGGCAAACTCTCTATGCAACAGATTATGGAGTTTGCAGCAAGTGGGGGGATGCAGTTTACTGCTGCTGGATCAGGGGTAATACTTCTCTTACAACAGGTTCATCTTGTGAGGTTTTACTATTGGTTGATTTTCCTGAGCTAAAATTTCTTATAACAGCCAGGTAGAGATTCTCTTGCCGAAGATTCAGCTAGGAAGAAAATTTACCCCAGAAGGGAAGAATTTCAATGGCGTCCTCTACCTGTTCTGTGCAAGCGATTTGATCTAGTTGATCCTTTTACGGGAAAGGTATTCTTTATGTGCTTGTTTTTATGGCAATTTTGCTTTGAGGTTGTCACAGTCAAATAAGTGATAAGAAATTTGTATTCTTCTATTTCAGTATGACAATAATTTTACTTACAGATAAACATTGTTGAGGTCTTATTTCATGCAATGGAACTAAGCAAGTTCCTTTGCTGAGATAGTCTTGTTTTTTAATGGTCATAAATATGCTGGGTTTTTTCTCCCAATTCCCCAATTATTATTAATTTGATACTGTTTAACTGGCCTCGAGTTTTTTCCCATTTTATTTCTCATCATTTTGTGTGCTCTTGGTAATTGTAGCTGTCATATAATAGATTTGAGATTTTTGCATATTGGGATTGTACATGACTCCGGAATATGATGTTACCAATTGTAGCCTCCACCACCTCCACGTATGAGAAGCAAGTTGGATTCTTTGATATTCACATCAGATTCTTCCAAAGCTACAAAACTGAAAGAAGCTGTTACTGCAAACACAGATCAAGTTTCAGTTCTTCAATCTGACATTCAACAAACAAGCAAAGTTGTTGAAGATGTGGAAAAGGAAGTCAAGGTAGAAGTGGAAAATTTAGAGAGACCAGTTGACCTTTACAAGGTATAGCTTTCTGCTAAATATATTTGTTATTATTTGAATGATATTTAAAAGGGACTTGTACCCAAAATTGAGTAGCATGTGGCAGTCATTTGTATCACCATCAGTGTTGTTAAAGGTGTGTGCCTAGGCTCAAGGCGCAAGGCTCAACCAGGCACAGCCTCTGCGCCTTGGATACTTCAGGTCCTCCAGGCCCTGAGGTGCAGCTTTGGGCTTAGGCGCGCCTCGATTTTTTTTCACAGATTTTTACAAATATTTTGGTTTAGATGTTAAAAATTGAATATTCTTAATAGAAACCTAATAAGACAAGGAACTTTTTTTTTTTCCTTCCCTTGTATATTGAAAGTTGAAACCTGATACAAAAAGGAGACTTCCCTTATTTACTAAAAAAAAAAAAAAGAACCCTTAAAAAAAAATTGAGAACTCAAAAATGATATTTTTCCTAATAGATATTTTGGTCCAGATTTTGAAAAATTGAATAGACCTAATAGAATCCTACTAAGAAAAGGAACTTCTGAACTTCCCTTATTTATTGAAATATAAAACCTAATACAAAAAGCACTATAGCTTTCTTTGGGAGTTCTTTTGCATGAGAAAAGAAAAGACAATTTTTAATTCATGGGAAAAGAAAAGAAATGCGTAATAAATATTTTTTGTTTGGAAGTTTATGGGATAAGAAAGGATATTAATTATTAAAGGTAAAATAGTATTATTAAAAAGTTATATTTAGTAATAAACAAGGCAAAAGTTTTATTCCCTCAATTTTGAAAGGAAACAAAATATATGTTTAAATCTAAATTAATTAAACTCCCAAACAACAGATAATCTATTTTCCTTTCCTTTTCTCTCTTATTTCAACTCTCAAAGAGGGCCTATAAAAAATAAAGTTAATATAATTCATTTTTTTCTTTTACATATACGAGTCACTGTGATTAGGATCTATTTTATATTTTATTATGGAGTCAATGTAATTATGATTTATTTTATATCTTATTATTCAACTAGAAAATATATTTTTCTTTTTTTAGTCAACATGCGCCTACCACCAGTATTAGTGTGCACCTAGCATTGCGCCTTTGGCCTTAACAATACCGATCACCATAACAGAAATACAGTTGTCTTGCAAGAAAGTGCTGCTTGAAATACTCTGATTTTCTTGGAAGAGCCTCAAATATTTCAAGCGGGCCACAAATTTCTCCCTTTAACCTTTCCTTGCTATTCCCTTATTGAACCCAAATTGAAGTCTCTATTATGTCCTTTTCGTCATCCTCATAGTGCCTGCATTTCATGTCATCCTCTTCGCAAGTTCTTAAATCATTTCATGTAGCTTGTACTGCTTCTACTGTGCTCTGTTTATGGTCACAAGCTGTTCATATAGAATTACATGGTGCTCTTATGTTGCCCTTCTCAGCTTCTTACCTTATACACCTTGTATATGCACTGATGTTTCTGATCTACTTGGAATTCTGAATGAAGCAATCCTTGTACTAATTGGACCATAAGAGAAGAAATGGTGAAATTGTCTTCACTTTTTGAGTGCCCTGTGGTTTTTATTGTGTTGTTTGCGGTGAATTAAGCAAAGATGAGAGGAGACCTGCTCTTAGCCACGGAGCTACTACCTATCTCAGACTGCTGATGGTCTGGGGGTTCAAACTCTTTTTTTTTTTCCTCCCTTGAACCAAAGAAAATGAAGAAGAATAATTGGTGTAAAAATTACGGCCATTTTCTTTTTGACGCCTTCTGAAATTGCAGTGGACTCGCGCTATTTTTTTTTTTAAATTTTTGGATTGGGTCTTGGAAAGAGCAATTATACTCTGTTCACCATGTAATTTTATTCAAGCGTGTGGAGAAGACAGTTTTGAATTACCGATTTCAATGAAATATGCATTTTTATAGCTGTCTTCATTAATGTGCTTGCTTGGGTGCACCACTGATGCATGTACAGACCAAGTAGATGGTAATAAAAGCATGCTAAGCAATTTTTCATTCACATGCTGCAAGGTAATAAAAGCTTCGATATGCTGCAATTTTTCGCTGCTAATAATCATTTTTTTTGCAGGCTATTTTCTCTGATGATTCTGATGACGAGGTTGAACCCTTTTCTGTCGATAAGGTGGAGGATCCAGTGAAGAAGGTTGAAGTGGCCCATACAACATTAAATCGCTTGATAGCAGGTGACTTTTTGGAATCACTGGGGAAAGAACTGGGCCTAGAGGTTCCCCCTGATCTGCCCTACCCAACAGATAAAACCAGGGCTTCTGTTTCTATGAAAGAATTTGCTATTGCCAATGCTGAGAATATGAATATCCTGCCAGTTGGAAATAGGTCATCTTCCTCTCCTAATACTAATAACTTAACCTCTAGAGGTGAAGAGGTTGTGCATCGCCAGGAAATTGCTGAAGGAACTGATTCTCAAAAGGATGAGTCCATTCCTGTTAACCCATTGGGTGGTGGCAGCAGGTATGTGGAACCTAGTCCATCGGATAACAGATATGATAAAATTGATTTTGAAAAGGTAGCTCAAGAGGATAGGAAAGCTGAATTCCCCCCTAGCCACCGCCATAAACCAAGCAGCAGTTCATCAGATGATGAAAAGAGTAGGAAATGCTCTAGGCAACATCGGTGTAGTAGTAGTGACTCTTATAGTGATTCATCCAGTGATGATCAGAGTCGGTATCATTCGAGGTCAAAAGGAAGAAAGAAAGGGTCCTCTCGAGAAAAGAGCAGCAGCAGCAGAAAGCATTCAAAACATCATAAGCACAGAAGCAGGGAGTCTCCTATCAGACCTCATTTTGGTACAGAAAAAGAGCGTGCAGAATCCAGAAGAGAGAAGCGAAAACGGAGGGATTGAATTTCCTCGTACTGAATTACATCTAGGGGAAATTTGAGTGGAATTTTTTGTAGAAGAAATCACTCCACCAAGTAAGTAGAGCTTGCTACATTAGTCAAGTGAATGGATCATGCAATTTGAGCTCTACTTCTGTGGCTCACTATGGCAATCACCTCGTTGTAATACTGCAATGCACGACCACTACTTTGTTGCAATATTACATAGAAAATTTTAGAAAATTGCTCGAGGGGAATTAGGAATAGGAAGACGGGGCAGATGCTAGCATTGTTTTTGATGATATATAGTTCCTAGCAGCTTTCTGTTTATAGATTCACTTGGCTATACTAAAGATAAAAATGTGTTGGTATGTTATGCTCAACTATCTAGTGCTATTTGAATATACATTATAGCTTTCAGTCAAGTTCATGTTATACATGGCTTTTCCAAATGGGAGCGTAAACCTAGTCTTTGTTCCAAAGATGCAGAACAGCTTCAAGTACAACTCCAAGAGAGGAATGGTAATGTTAATTTCATTTGGAGAGGGATAATTTATAAAATTCAATTTATTGTGTAAAAAATAAATAATTTGTGAGTAAATAGAAATTAAACTTGATACTCTTATAATTTATATCATATTTAGAACTCTTTTTTCGTGAAATTTTTTGAAATGGATCTCAAGGGAAAAGGACCAAAAAGAGGATGAAGCACTCTTAACGCCTGAATATCAAGCCTTTTTTTTTTTTTTTATTTCTTTTGTCACTTCATTTATGAGACCCAATTAATAATTTTTTCAGTCTAGAATTGAAATTAGAATTCTTAATTTTAATATTTAACAGTCACTTAAAATTAGAATTAAAATTCTAACTACAATTTCATAAAATTATAATATAACTAGAAAAATAATTTCACAATTCTATTCTTAATCCATAAAAATTATAATTCTACGATCATCATTTACACTTCCTCTTTTATCGCTATCATCACTCTCATTCTCACCACCATCGTCGGTGATTATGGTCCACGATCATCACTACCAGTGATAATGGACCACCATCGTTACCATTACAGCTGATGGTTTACCACCACCACCGTCATCACTATCGCTGATGTTGAAGGCTCACCGGAACTTTATCATCGGCGACGATAGCTTGCCAGACTACTATTGTCACGACCCAACCTAGGAGTCGCAATGGTCCTAGGGTACGGGTGTTGCATAAGTGACCAGTACCACGAATAACCCAAAATAAGCATCTATATGGCATGCAACAAACATAAACAACTTAATTAACTTAAAACTGTTAAAGAAAATTCGACAGCATCTCCTTTATAATAGGACTATGCCAAAAAACAAAACAAACAAACAACACTTCTAATATCATCTATAACCAGTTTCAAACCAATGATCCCTTTGGATCTCCAACAACATCTCAATATCAATACATATATGAACATTCAAATACTTTCATATATATATAGTATAACATACACATCCAAAATATCATTAACAAGCAAAACTATATATACAAACTTATACTTATATCTACATGACACTTCTTAAATACAGTACCATGGAATTGCTATTCTATACATTATTTACTTAGTATTTAGAAGTTTGATTTTTTTACATGTTCACTACCAATT
>CANXYC011458381.1:0-14053 GCA_948193065.1 Aleurites moluccanus
CAGTGTTCCCGACACCGCCACTTTCCGAAAAAGTATCAAGTTTGCTTTCTAACTGTATCTCTAAAATTATTTCCTATCATTTCAAGACTAATGAACTACATTCTGAGAATTAATTCATGCATAAGAGTTAGGAATTTATAGGGTATTACAGTACTTCATTTGCAATGAATAATCTTCTAATTTTAATCCAAATCTATTGTATATTATTTTGCATAACTTTTCAAAATCACAACTTGCTGATATCATCATCAATTTGGTTTCACTCTCGTGTTCAATAACAACAAATTCCCTAAAAAAAATCATGTAAACGTTTAATACTTTGACTAATTTTTTATTTATTTCGATTTTATTTCAACTAACTAAATAATCAAAGATAATTCGAAATTAATATAAAAAAATCGAAGTATACAAAATTTTAGGTTGAATAAACTTTTCAGAAGTCATTAAATTAACAAATAAAAAATGTCGAATATATATCAAAATAAGTAGAAATTAATTGAAGGTACTCAAAAAAAAAAGTCGAACATAACAAAAAAATACTATATAGTAGTTGTATGACTTGAAGAGTTGGATATAAATAAATGACAAACACTAATAGTTGAAATGACTGTTTTGTCGAACACGGAAAACAATGAAATAAATATAAGCAATGAGATAAACAAAAATGTAATAGATTTAGCAAATATGAGCAATGATATAAAAAAAAATTACAAAACTTTTAAGATATAAGATAGTAGAAGAGAGAGAAAGTAAAAAAAGAGAGGAAAAAGTGATATATAAGACCTAACCTAAATATATCAAGTGAAAATTAAAATTATGTAAAAAAAGACGGTATCATTTTTGTAAAAAAAATCATGATGTCATTTTAAGGTATTTCCCCTCTTAATTTTACCTAACTTGACTAACAAGCCTATAGAGTTTCTAATCACAGTGATAAAGTTTCATCTCATACAAAATCACCATTTTCAAGAATATATCAACTTCCCAAAAACATTCAATTATATTGTTTTTAATAAAATAATTGTACAACTACTTCCTCTCTTTTTTTTTGTACGCTTGCAAATGCACAAAGATTAGAGGTGGTGTTAGTAAATTCTGAAAATCTATACATAGCCTAATATCATCATCAGCCATCCCGTTTCCTACTCCCACTATTTGTTCACCCACAATGCGGCCAACATAAGCATTTAATATTGCAGCAGAAACTGGGTCTCTGACATTTTGAGCATTTAGGCCGCCACCAACATTTAAAACACTTGAATCTCCAATATTCCGAACATTTATGTGCGCACAAACATTTTAAGCATCTTGGTCTGAAACATTCAGGGCACCTTGGTCGCCATAGCTTAAATCTACAGCACTTGTTAGTAGTCTTGAGCTTTGGCTTTAGTCGAAGATTCTGCCGGATCTTTTTAAGCCGGATTTCTGTGGTTATATTCTCCATTTCTTGAATGAACTTGAAAAGATGCCTGACATAATCAGGGTACAATTCCAAGTTACAATGCCCACCTCCTTTAATCCATAAAGGCTCATATGGTTCTCTTGCTAATTCCCACAGGCCATTGCCATGTAACCAGTTCACAACATCATCCTCTGTACCCTGTAAGAAGACGAAATGCAACTCCATTTTCAAAATTTTCCATAAATAGGTAATGATTTCAGTAAAAACAGAAATGAATAGAACTTAATTTATGGCTTCATAAACCAATTCAACACATCACACATCATTCAAGTCCTCTAGCAAAAGCCACAGGTTACAAACTAATTGAAGAGTTAAGTACAAAGAATCAGCACATGCCTTACCATGAACCATGTTCAGGATTATATTCATCTAGAAATAGCTCAGAATAAAATTAAGCATCAAAATAACTTTAATCTATGATGTGTACCACAGCATTGCCTTTGTGAATGAATGGGATAGTTCAACTATTTCCGATGGCATTTAAATGTGGCCAAATTTCCAAACCATAGAACATTTGGCACAACCATGGAGCCTACAGTTGGGATGGGCTTTTCAGATCTCTAACTAGGTCCAAGATGAGTGGGGGTAAGAATTAGTGAATTGGAATATCTGTCATATCAACTAGTAGTTGGCTAGTTATCATCACAACCTACATAGTACAGTCTCTCTTCCAAGGAAGGGTGTGGGGAAACAAAGATAGCCAGGATAAAACGCACACCATATAATTCCTGAATTGTTGCTGATATTTTCTTAGCTGAATAATAAATTTAAGAATCATCTATTCTATTGGGCATCTCTACCTTAGATACATGTAAACATTGGTCAACAATTAGAGGCCATCTTTGAACTGGAGCATCTCCTTCAAAAGGGTAGAAGGTTTATGTTTCATTAAAGCATTCTTTCTAAACATGGGCATGACTATAAAGAGGGGTATTCAATGTTGGATATGCATAGTACACCACCCATTAAACCAACATCGTTAGTCATGCAAAAAAGAGTTACAAAAGCATGTTTTTCACAGCATTTACACATGCTGGATACATATTAGACACTTCTTAGGATAGTTGTTTCACAATAAACAGTTTCTGAGTGCATCATGGCACATATGGACACACCTCACATGTTAAAAAAATAAATCAGATGTATAACACTAGTATGTGTCTCCATAGGCATTCATGTATGTGCAATGTCACTATCCAACTTGCAGAATCTTCTCTTTGGCCTTTTTATTTGTGAATTTGATTTTCCATTGGTTTCCCTAAACAAAATTGAAGTAGAAATGACTTATACCAGCTGTCTTTTTCTATTATGGAGGAATGTGAAAGGCCCTGTTACTTACTATAGGAAGAGATTTAGGGGAAAAAGGGTTTAATTATATAGTTGACAGATTGAGAATTGTTTAAGGGTGGTTGACTTTGTTAGTAGTTAAATGGTAGTGTTTAGTAGTCATTTGGAGTGTTAGTACAAATAAGTGAGGGATAGTACAAATAATACAGTTGTTAGTTAGTTATATTATAGCTGGCATTAGTTACACGGGTATCTAGCTAAATCTGTTAAAAGAGTTTGTTATAGAGATAAACTGAATAGCTTAATTCAAAGACTCTGGATTTGTAAATAAGACCAGGAGCAGAGTTCCTTTGTATCTTTTCATGCTTAATAATACAATTCATATCTTTTTCTAATCTTTCTCTCTTTTCTCTCTCATTTTGCTCTTAATCTCTCAATTCGTTCTAAAACTCTTCTTATTCCTTCCTATTCTCTTTCTATTTTCTATCTGCAAACCCTAAATTCTCAATTACTGAATTGTTAGGGTTAAACACTAATATTTGGTATCAGAGCTTGCCACGAAAGGGATTTTTTTTTCTCTGAATTGTTCGCATAACCAGTACAGCATGACAAAATCTGTGGTGGTTACTAATGAAGGAGTTCGATTGGCAGAGCTGGAAGAGCAACTGCAGGATCTGCAGGAGGCTACTCTGCAGAATATTTCTGAGTTTAAGGAGTTTGAAGATGAAGTTAAGTATTTTAAAGATGAAATTAGGGCAACCAACAATAAGAATAAGGAAATCTTTGATGAACTAAGGGGAATCATGAGTAGATTAGCCCTAGACAAGGGAAAAGAACCGGTGAACAGTGGTGATATAGGAGAACCAAGATGTAAGAAAAGTGTTGTGCCTGGAAAGAGGGGACTGCTTCCAAATCCTCCTGGGGGCTGGATTGGCAGTTTGAGTGGGGCTGCAATTCAAGTGCAACCAGAGACCGACCTTGGGAAGGCAACCAATTACTTGGGAGACAATCACTCAAGCACCAAAAATCCATTCTGCCCTAAGGTAAAATTACTAACCTTTGATGGAGAAGGACGTAGGATTTGGCGTAAAAAGTGTGTTAAGTACTTTGATATTTATCAAATTCCTGAGGAACAGAGGATTGGTTTGGCCAGCCTGTATCTAACAGACAGGCTGACTCTTGGTTCCAAAATTGGAATAGAGGGGGCAGTATGTCTTGGGATGAATTTGAGAGGTCCCTATATGAGAGGTTTGGTGATGAGGACATGAATGATATTGTAGAAGACTTTATGAAACTGAGGTAGGAGGGTACTGTAGAGGAATATTTGGACAGATTTGATGATTAGATTGGAGAAATTTATGCCTGAATTGAGAGAAGAATATTTCCTATCTAGGTTCATAGGGGGAGGCTTAAGGAAGAAATTAGACTTGTAGTAAGAATGATGAAACCCTCCAGCATAAATAAGGCCATATAGGTGGCTAGACTGCAGAAGAAGGTACTTACCAAGAACCCTAACCCTAATCCTAACATAAACTACCTAAACAGCCCCAATTCTTGGAACCAAAGACCTGCAATCAACCAAAATAGACTCAATTCCTATACTACAACACCTATTACTACTAAACAGCCCTCTTATTTTCCATTACCTCCAAAACCCTCAAATCCTATCAATATACCAAGACTAGACCTTTTCACACAATCAACTCACTGCTCTTCCACCTAAACCCAACAATACTACCTCAAAACCATTTCCACCACCTCCACCACTTAACAAGAATATTTCAAGACCCTGTTATAAGTGTGGGGAAAGATATTTTCCTGAACATCAGTGCAAACCAAAGACACTGACAGCCTTGACTACTGAAGGGGAAGTAGAAGCGGGGAACAATAGTGAGGAAGATATAGGAAAAGAAAGGTTGTTAGAGGAAGAACTTGAAATTTATGTGCATGCTATTGAGGGAAGCGAAGGAGATGAGACAATTAAAATTCAGGGCAAATACCAGAACAGACAATTAGTCATTTTGATAGACAGTGAGAGCACCAACAGTTCCATTGATAAAAGAATAGCCAAGGAGTTGTAACTGATGTTAATCAGGATACCCACAATTTCAGTTAAGGTTGCAGATGGGAGGAACCTTATTTGCAGTCACCATTGCCAAGCTTTCAAATGGGAGACGCAAATTCAAAAAATTTCCTCTGATTTGAGGGTAATAGAGTTGGGTAGCTTTGGTATGGTCTTAGGAGTAGACTGGTTAAGAAGCTTTAACACTATACTATTTGATTTTGACAACTCCAGCATATCATTCTACTTGTATGGTAGACATGTAACCCTTAAAGGCATGAGCAAGGAGAGTTATTGGCAAAGCACCAATAGCATTTTAAGGAAGAAAGGGTTGGATTTTCAAACCCCATTATTTTGTATTTGTAACATTGAAACCATAGACAGCAGTGTCCAAACCTTGGAAACCAAGCCCATAACACAAACAATCAATCCAAATTCAGAACAATTGTTGCAAAACTACTGTGATGTCTTTTTAGAACCCAAAACCCTACCCCCATTCAGGAGTCATAACCACTCAATACCCTTACTTCCAAACACTTGACCAATTAACATTAGACTATACATATATTCCCACTTCCAGAAACAAGAAATAGAGAAGATAGTCACTGAAATGCTTCAAAGTTCAGTCATACAACCTAGTACTAGTCATTACTCTTCCCCTGTATTGTTAGTGAAAAAGAAGAATGGGAGCCAGAGGTTTTGTGTGGAATATAGAAGGCTTAATGATCAGACTGTTAAGGATAGATTTCCTATCCCTATCATTGAAGACTTACTAAATGAATTGCATAGGGCCAAATTTTTTTCTAAGCTGAATTTGAGAGCTGGTTATCACCAAATAAGATGCAACCTGAGGACATACCAAAATTGCTTTTAGGACTCATCATGGGCATTTTGAGTTCACTGTAATGTTCTTTAGGTTGACTAATGCTCCATTCACCTTTCAAGCCCTCATGAATCACATTTTTCAACCCTACTTAAAGAAGTTTATCCTAGTCTTTTTTTTTATGACATCCTTGTGTACAACAGTACCTTGAATGATCACTTAAAACACCTGCCCATTGTCCTATAAACCCTAAGAACACAAAACCTACTTGTTAAACTATCCAAGTGCTTTTTTGTTCAAACAGAAGTTGAATACTTCGGGCATGTTATCTCCAGCTAGGGAGTGTTAATAAGATCCAGGCTACGTAGGAGTGGCCAACACTAGGCACAATGAAGGAATTAAGGGGTTTTTTTTAGGGTTGACAGGTTACTATAGAAAATTCATACATCGAGTAATTGACCTAAATGATCACTAGACTTTACAATAAGTTTCAATGTAGCCATTAATTGGTAAAATTTTTCAATTTGGTCACTTAACTTTCTAGTTAGTTGCATCCAGTAGTCAACTGTCATTTTTTTGCCGGAATGATTACGTGACATGCCACATGAAATACATCAGCCATATAAGAGTGTCATGTCAACAAATTTGCCACGTCAACTGACACGTAAGCAACTGATTTTGAATGAGTAGTGGGTCCCGCGAGTTAGATATTTTTTACTCTAGCCTATAAGCGATTGACGCGTGTCTTGGAGAGAGAAGAGCCCAAAATTTTTACCGTTCTACTGCTAAGAGCTCTCTCCCTCGCATCCACCATGTTTTCCGTTCCTGAAGCCATAATCCACTACTATTTGAAGCTCTCATCTCTTCCATTTTCGATTTTTTATTTGGTTAGTTCACCGTAACCTTCCATAATTGATCAAAGATTTTTTAAATCACAACATTGGTGTAGATTGGGGCTGGAATTTCGAAACCCTAATATGATGAAATACAATTGGGTTTTTCGTCTTATCCTTTGCCATGTTGCCGCCGTCAAGTACCTCACCGATTCTGAAACCAAAAAGGTTTACACTAAGATTAGCCTTGTGCCATTACCAAACAACGAGCTTGATTTCAGAGAAGAAATGGGAATTTGTGATAATAGTAATGGAAATATCACAGAGAAACTGACTTCTTTTGCAAAGACACTGGCCCAATCTGATTCTAATGATGGTAGGGGTTTCTCTGATTCACGTTACTGTGCAGAAATGATTTTTCCCTAGTTGGATTACTCGGCAGATCCACCAGTGCAAACAGTGGTTGCTAAGGATGTTCATGGTGAGATATGGAAGTTTAGGCATATTTACAGAGGAACACCAAGAAGGCATTTATTGACTATTGGGTAGAGCTCTTTTGTGAACCAGAAGAAATTGGTTGCGGGGGATTCAATTGTGTTCCTAAGAACTAAAAATGGCGATCTTTGCGTCGTAATCCGCCGTGCCAAGCAGTGAATTGAGGTTGTAAATGGTTCTGAATCATCACCACCCTCTGGATGGACTGCAAATGCTAGATGTGTTAACCCATATGGTGGATTTTCCCTTTTCTTAAAAGAAGATGAGAGTAAAGGAATGCAAAGTGGTGGACTACTCAGAGGGAAGGGAAGAGTACGGGTTGAAGAGGTTTTGGAAGTAGTGGCGCTTGCGGCCAACGGACAAACATTTGAGGTTGTTTATAATCCTCAAGCAAGCACACCGGAGTTTTGTTTCAAGGCTTCTTCAGTGAGAGCAGCAATGAGGATCCACTGGTGCTCTGAGATGAGGTTTATGATGGCCTTTGAAACAGAGGACTCTTCACAGATTAGCTGGATCATGGGCACCGTAGCCTCTATTCAAGTTGCTAATTCGATTAGATGGATTAATTTGCCCTCTTCTCTCTCTCCAGGACACGCGTCAATCATGCATTTGCTAGAGTAAAAAATCATCTGACTTGTGGGACTCACAATCCATTCAAAATCAATTGCTTACATATTTGCTGAGATGGCAAATTTGCTTACATGGCACTTTTATGTGGCTGATGTATTCCGCATGGCATGCCATGCCATCATTCCGGCCAAAAAATGGCAGGTGACCACCGAATGCAACCAACCAGAAAGCTAGATGATCAAATTAAAAAATTTTATCAGTTAGTGACCACATTGAAACTTACAATAAAATCTGATGACCATTTGGGTCAATTACCCTTCATACATCACTATGGTATTATTAGCAGACCACTTGCTGATCTACTAAAAAAGGAAGGGTTCAAGTGGAATTCAGAGGCACAAAGGGCTATTGAGGAGCTTAAGCTAAGAATGACACGAGCACCTGTCTTAGCTTTACCTAATTTCACACTACCCTTTACAGTAGAGATAGATGTTAGTAATTGGGGAATGGGGGCAGTTTTACAACAGCAAGGACATCCTATTGCATTTGTTTCATAAGCATTTGGTTCTAGAAGCAAGTGTTTGTCAGTTTATGAAAGAGTTGTTGTCAATCACTTATGCAGTGACTAAATGGAGGCACTACTTGGAGCAAGGTCAATTCTTTATCAAGACTGGCCATGGAAGCATCAAGTACATTTTGGAGCAGAGGTTGCACACCAATCTGCAACAAAAAAGTATTTGCAAGCTGCTAGGGTTAGACTACAAGATTCTACATAGAGAAGGGGTGGAGAACAAGGTAGCTGATGCCCTATCTAAAAGAACAAATTGTTCCCAATCAGACATGTTTATTAGTTGTGCTATGCAGTCTAAGATTCTACCTACCTGGATGCATAACATCACCAATACTTATGAGTTAAATGATAAGGCTACTGAACTAGTCCAGCAGCTGGCAGTAGATAAAGAGGCTCATCCTAATTACAAACTAAAAAATGGATTATTAGTGTTCAAAGACAGGTTGTAGATTGGTAATTCTATTTCCCTAAAACAGCAACTGATACACAACTACCATAATAGTACAATTGGAGTGACAGAGAGATTTTACTGAAAAAGAATACCTCTCCCTTTAGGTCTCTTCCCCATATATAAATAATTCAATGCTTAATTACAGCAAACAAATCTCCTCAATCTAAGCATATATTAAATATAGATTTACCTTAAGAAAGGAAACAGAATATACAGGTCAACTATATTTACAGTAAACAATGAAATTAGATCCTTGATTTTTAGCATACAACAAAGATGCTAGCTTGTCATGTGACAGCTAGCATTCACATCCCCCTTCAAATTGATGCTGGGATAGAAACCAACAACAATTTGCTTGCTAAGAACTCATGTCACTGCCTAGATAAGACCTTGTTGAAGATGTCAGCTACTTGTAAAGTAGTGGAGACATGTGGCAAAGAAATCAGTTGGCTATTAAAAGCTTTGCGTATAGAATGACAATCAACTTCTATATGCTTAGTACGTTCATGATAAACTAGATTTGCTACAATTCTTATGGCACTTGTGTTGTCCGCATGTAGAGGAGTTGGACTAGATTGATCAAATCCAAGTTCAGCAAGTAGTCCACGTAACCAAATAATTTCAGAGCATGTGACTGACATGGCTCGATATTTTGCTTCAGTAGATGATTAAGAAACTCTTTCCTGTTTCTTGCACTTCCATGAGATCAAAGCATTCCCAAGATAAATACACCAGCTTGTTGTGGACCGACGTGTGTCAGGACATCCCGCCCAATCTGCATCATTGTAGGCAGCAAGAGTGAGTTTAGATCCATTAGGAAAAAATAGTCCACGTGTAGGAGAGCTTAGGAGGTATCTTATAATTCTACAAACAGCTGTCATGTGAGGTTGTCGAGGTAAACACATAAATTGACTGACTTGATGGACTGCATAAGAAATATCTGACCTAGTGACAGTTAAATAGACCAGGCTGCCAACAAGTCGGCGATACAAGATGGAATCAGGAAAAAGTCACCTTCATCTCGTATATTTAACATTCACTTCCAAAGGTGTATCCACAGGAGCAGAATTTTCTAAACAAGCCAAAGCAATGAGGTCTTTAGTATACTTGTGTTGGTTTAGAAAAATGCCTTTATTAGTGTTATGCACCTCTAACCCAAGAAAGTAATTGAATGGACCGAGATCCTTCATTTGAAAAATAGCATGAAGATACTCTTGAAGTTAAGCAATGAAAGTTGAATTAGTGCCAGTAATGATAATATCATCTACATATACAAGAAGAATAACAATACCCATGGAAGTCTTATGCAGAAATATAGAGTTATCATCCTGGCTTTGTACAAAGGAAAGCCCAAGAACAGTCTGCCTAAATTTTTCAAACCAAACCCTTGGAGCTTGCTTTAACCCATAAAGAGACCTGTTCAAATGGCATATATCAGTCGAAGAGGTGCCTTTTACCCCTGGAGGAAGATGCATATAAATTTCTTCCTGCAATTCCCCATGAAGAAATGCATTCTTCACGTCCATTTGGTGAATTAGCCAAGCTTTTGAGGCAACGATAGCAAGTATAGTACGGACAAAAGTCATTTTGGCCACATGAGCAAATGTTTCTTCATAGTCTATATTCCTAATTGTTTCCAAGAGGTACAAGTCGCGCCTCATATCTTTCCAAAGACCCATCTGATTTTAATTTTACATTATACACCCATTTACAGCCTATGGGTTTAACTGAATTTGGGAATTGAACTATTTCCCATGTGCCATTCACTTCTAGAGCATTTAGTTCCTCTTGCATTGCTTGCTGCCAACACTCATGTTTCATGGCCTGGGTATAACAAGAAGGTATAGGAATAGGGGACAAAGTCGCAACCAAAGATGTAGGAGAGAAGCCATACCTATCAAGTTGTTTAGTTTGGCGAGTTGACTTGCGACGTGGTGCTGGAGCTAGTAGAGATTCAGGTTCAGGTGTTGAAGTTGAATCATGCAAAGGGTCTTCATGACACGCACGCCTTTCATACACAAAACCTAGTTTAAATCTAGTTGTAGAAGATGTTAAAGGTAGAATATTGTCATTGGAAAAATCTGGTAAGAAAAATATTACAGGTAAGATGAAGTTTCCCTAGTAGACGTGAAAAAATATTGATTCTCAAAGAATATGACATTTCTTGAGACTCGTATCCTTTTAGTAGTGGGATCATAACATAGGAAACCTTTTTGATATGGAGCATATCCAAGAAAAGCACACCTAACATATTGGGCTGAAAGTTTATTTCTTTCATTTGGAGGTAGGTGGACAAAACAAACGCAACCAAATTATAGAGACTAGAATACTTGGGGTGAGAATGATATAAACTATAATATGGTGACTCATACTGCAATTCAGGAGCTAGAAGACGATTAATTAAGTAAATTGCAATACTAAGAGCTTCAACCTAAAACCTAGGTGGAACAGATGACTCAAGTAGCAAAGTTCGAACCATGTCAAGAAGATGACAATTCTTTCTTTCAGCAATACCATTTTGCTGGGGAGTGGATGGGCATGACCTTTGAGATGTAATCCCTTTTTGTTTTAGAAGTTGTTAGAATTCATGAAACATATATTCCCCACCTGAATTTGATCTTAAGATTTTGATATAAGTGAAAAATTGGTTTTCAATAAATGCTAAGAAATTCTTAAATGCACTGAAGACTTCATTTTTGGATCGAAGAAAATAAATCCATGTGAACCTATTATGGTCGTCAATGAAGGTCACAAAGTACTTGTACTAAGCATGAGAAACAACAGGAGCTATACCCCGAACATCACTATGAATAAGAGCAAAACAATTCGTAGAGAAGGAACTGTGAGTAGGAAAAGGTAGAACTTTGCTTTTGCCCAATTTACAGCTAGAACAATCAAACACAACATCTTTGGAGCAACACTGAGTTTTATTGTTAAGTAAACCAGAATTTAGTACATGAAGCAATATCTTTAGGTTTGGATGGCCTAAACGATTATGCCACAATTGACTCTAGTTTTTAACAGAAATACACACAAAGGAGAACAAATTGAAATCACAAACAGTAGCCAGTATGTGTAAAGAAAAAAGTCGCCCCCATTTAGGCCCCTTTGCAATTATCTTCCTCGACACCTGATCTTGCACAATACAACCAGATCTAGAAAATAGGACATTACAATTATTCTCAACCAATTGCCCAATAGAGATAAGATTATTAGTCAAACCATGAGATAAAAAAAACCTCTTTCAAAGAAGAGGAGACATCACCAATGGTTGTAACTGGTAAAGACTCCCCATTTGCCGTATGGATTTCCTCATTACCATTATATTTCTTGACATTGGAAAGGCTTTTAGAAGAATAGGTCATATGATTTGATGCTACAGAATCAAAAAGCAAAAGATTTGAAGCAGATTTGTGGTTACCTGAAAGTCCAAATGCTGAAAAGGCTGAAAAAATCATCTGCTGCACCATTTCGGGTGTTACAGAAGCTAGGACAGCCGCTGGAAATGAAGCAATTTGTGAAGATATACTAGACTCAGAATTCATACTAGCACCAGTTGTATGCACAGTAGCTTGGAAAGCTCAATGATGTTTATTTTGTAGCCGGATCAGGCATGTTTTGATGATATGCCCCTTTTCTTTGCAATAATTGCAAAACTTCTTCAAACAATGAGTTGCAATGTGACCAAATTTGTTGCAACTATAGCATTTAACATTCCTCATGTCTCGACCTCTTTGCTTCCCGTTTACAGCACAGGCAATATTAGGAGAATCAACAATAGTCTTTTGCTATTCCATCGCAGTTTGTGTTAGAGAACGTTGCTCCTCTCTTAGAAGTTCATCCAAACAAGTATCAAGTGATGGTGTTGGAGAGTGACTCATCAAATTAGATCAAATAGTTTCAAAATCTGGATGTAATTTCATCAAAAACTGATCTCTTTTGCTAGTTTCATGGACTGTTTGGACAGCAGATAATGATTCTGCAAGGACTTTAGCATACACAATGTTAGTGTATTCAATCCACAAGTTGAGAAAACCAGAATAGTATTCTTGTACAAACAATCTTCCTTGAGAATAGTTTGCAATATCAAATTCCAATTGAAATCTTCTAGCATCATTATCCTGGTTATACACACGTTTCAAATAATCCCACATTTCTTTGGATGTTCTATAGGGTCTAAGATTCAATAGAATATGAGATTCTACAGAACCCAAGATCCAGCTCATTATACGCACATCCTTTACTTCCCACTCAGCCTCTTACGTAATGTCACAAAACAATGTTTAGAACTTTGGAATACTTCCACACTCATCATTCATAATTTACAGTCAAATATATACACCAACTACTAACTACAAATAAGGAAACTGCCTGGTAAAAATCCGATGATTTATGGGATTTTCAAATATTCACAAAATCAAAGCTGAATCCCTAAGATTAAGGGTTGTTTTGGTTACAACTATTTTTCCTAATTCTATGGTTTTTTCACACTTCCCCTTAAGCTGGTGAATAGGCATTTTCCATTCCCAGCTTGGATACACAATTCTGAAATGCATAGCTACTTAGTCCTTTAGTAAGTACATCAGTAAGTTGACCATGGGATGATACATATGGTGTACAAATCACCCCACTGTCTTGCTTTTCTTTAATGAAGTGTCTGTCAATCTCAATGTGCTTGGTCCGGTCATGTTGTACAGGGTTATGTGCTATGCTGATTGCTGATTTGTTGTCACAGTAGAGTCTCATTGGCCCATCCCACTTAATCTTCAAGTCTTCTAAGATGATTTTCAACCAAAGTAGTTCACATATCCCTTGAGACATTGCTGGAACTCAGCTTCTGCACTAGACCGTGCCACAACATTTTATTTTTTGCTCCTCTATGTCACAAGATTGCCACCGAGAAAGGTGCAATATCCTGAGGTTGACCTTCTATCTACTACAGACCCTGCATAATCGACATCGGTGTACACTTCTAGTACCAGTCCTCCATTCCTTTTGAATATAATGCCTCTCCCTGGTGTTCCTTTTAGGTATTGTAGTACTTGATGAGCTGCATACAAGTGAACTTCCTTTGGGTTGTGCATGAATTGGTTGATTATGCTTACTGCGTAAGCTATGTCTGGCCTAGTGTGAGACAAGTAGATTAGTCTTCCTACTAGTCTTTGATACATTTCTCGGTCCACTGCAACATTTTCTTTTGCATTCCCAAGCTTAATGTTAGGATCTATTGGGGTGCTTGTTGGTTTACATGCTGTCATTCATGTTTCCTTAAGGAGATTTGTGACATACTTCTATTGAGAGATAAAAATGCCTTGTTGGGAGTGAGCAACTTCAATGCCGAGGAAGTATTTTAGTCTACCTAAAGCCTTGATCTCAAATTCCTTGGCCAAACATTGACTCAAGTGTTGTTTCTCTTCTTCTTCATTTCCGGTCACTATTATATCATCAACATATACTAGTAGTGCCGTGACTCCCCCTGATGATGAGTGTTTGATGAAC
>CANXYC011458422.1:0-12334 GCA_948193065.1 Aleurites moluccanus
GGATCCCTCTGGATCTCCAATATCAACTCAATATGAACTCATTTGCATATCCATCAATATCCATAATTATTATGCCATAAATATAATCACAATATATTTCTTATATAACACTATAAATATGCAAACACAAACATATATGTAAACTACTCTTACAAACTTAGTACCATGGAATCTATGTACTATATAATTATTTACATATACTTTTGAAGTTTAGAATTTACATAATAACTATTACTATTCTAAGGCGGAGGAACTGATCGCCAATGGAATGTGGCCTCACTGCAAACCTGAAAAGATTAACCACTGAAGGGGGCGAGTATAAAAATACTCAGTGAATCCTTATGTATATAACTGCAGTAGTTGATCATGAAACAATGGATAATCATATGTGGTATGGGAAAACAATAAACAATATTAAATAATTAATAAAACAAATATCTTTTTACTTTAAAATATTTAAGCCTATCACTTTATAAAATAATAAAAAATTATAAAGAAAATATCTATATATAAATAACATTATTTATATTTATACTCATATAACAATATATATATAAATACACAACTTGACAAAATAATAAATAAATAATAAAGTAAATATATAAATATATATACTCATATAACAATATATATATAAATATATATAACTTTATAAAATAATCAATAGATGATAAAGTAAATATATAAATAACAATATATAAATATATACTCATACAATAATATATATATATATATATATATATATATATATATATATATATATATATATATATATATGTATATTATAATAATTTTTTTTTTATTTTAATATTATATTTTAAAAAAGAATACTATATAAAGAATGACGGCCTAACTTTTCAGATCCGTAAAATCTAAATCTATTTCCTTAAAATTTCAAAGACTTTCATAGGATTATTATTATTTTTTTACATGTCCTTTATAAGCAATAAGAAATATAAATCAAAGTACAGTAATTTTTTTTTTTAGATTTATGTAATTTTTTTATATATGTAATTCTAATAAATTAGCAACAAATGCTTATTGTAATAAGTACAGTAAAACCTATATAAATTAATATTCAATAAATTAATAATTTTTATTATATAATAATTTTTTAGCTTCTCAAATTGGGTTAATAGACTAAATTAATACTTGAATAATTAATATTTATTTTAATTAATAAAATTTACGAATTCTGCCTTATATAAATTTTATTATCTATAATTATATATAAAAAATAATAAATCAAAATAATTATACTATATGAAAAAAAAAAAATTATTAATTGCTTTGGAAAGGGTATCATCTCTAAACCTGAAGAAGAGAAAGAGTTTAGATTCATTGGTGATCGAAGTGAGGTTTCCATTAACCTCTCATATGCTAGATGAGACTTTTGAGAAAAAGTTGCCGAGATTTTTTTGGTTCATGTGAAGGACACATGAATGGATGTTGATGATATTTAGCAAATATAGATTATAAGAGTTTTTAAATATATTCCAAAAAAAGTTGCTTGGATTATTATCAAAGAGGGAGATTGAGTTCAATATTGAAATCCTTTTGGGTACAAATCCAATACCCATTATTCCTTATCGCATGAAATCTACTAAGTTGAGAGTGTTGAAGATGCAATTGCAATATTTATTAGATAAGGGATTCATTAGATCTAGTAGATCACTTTAAAGTACTTCAATTCCCTTTGTTAAGAAGAATGATGGTTCATTTTGATTATGTATGAATTATAGGTAGTAGTCAAATAAAGTGACCATCAAGAATTAATATATTATGTTAAGAATCGATGATCTTCCCGACCAATTGTAAGGGACTAGTCACTTCTCCAAGATTGACCTTTGTCAAAAGTACCATCGTCACTAGAATTTCGCTCTTTTACAATAGGATACCACTCAAGTGTCACTCTAAAACAAGAATTAGTGAATAACAAGTTTCTCTAAGACTATAACAAAGGCTATTTGAAAGACAAGAAATGAAGTACAAATAGCAATAGTTAACACAAGTTAGTTTGAACACTAAGAAATAGAAATTAAAAACAAGGTGTTTAAGAGAAGTAATACAACTGTAAAAGTACAAGAGAATTTTAGTTTTGACTTGAATAAGCTTGGTAAAAGTTATATAACCTAAAAGCTTCAAGTATTTATAGTCTTCAAGCTTCAGTGAATAAATATAAACGTTTTGGCTTCATTAAATGCAAAACAGGCTTTAAAAATCTTCTCTAATGGCTATAAATTTTTACAACGTCTGATGTGACAGTTTAACTACTGGTTACAAACATTATAAGCATAACAAGCATTATACCATGCTTGTAATGGGCTTGACATCTTGTAACGAATTTGAAAAATTTGATCATATCATGAGTAATAGGCATTATAAATAATAATGATCCATTATTTCATGCTTGTAATGTGCTTGAAAAACTTGTAATAATCTTTAAAAACTTGTAACGAGCCTGAATATTTGTAACCGGCTTGAAAACTACTCTCTATATGATTTGTGTAATTTAAGTTCTGTCATGACCCACTTTTGGGCCGCGATGGTCCTAGGGCACGGGTTGACTTAAGGTCACCGGAAACCTGTAGAACTCATGAACAGTCCATTTATTAATTATTCAATCAATATTAATTCATTAATTAATACTTAAATCCCATTTATTACTTATAAATTTTACATAGATTTTGCCAGAGTCCCCTTTGTAATTTTAACCTTATTCCCGACCCAAAATCGGGTATCTCAAAAATTACATAGCATGCACTAAAAATTATTTTACATTTCCAATAATTTGCCAACCTTATACCCTTAACTTCACAGTTCAACAGTTATACATAGAACTTCTAAATCTTTTTCAAAACATAAAAATTTCATTTTATCATTTACCTCTGTAACTGTCTTTATCACTTTATTATCATTGACATTTTCAATCATTAAGCATTGCACATTACATTTTGAATATCACTGTAACATTAAATATTATATTGTTTATACATCATTATAATACTCAATCATCTAATTATACACAATACCATGGAGCTCTAAGAATTGTTACTAATGACCTTTAATAAATACAATTTTACCTCGATGTACTTGATATCCCAAATTGGAAAAGAAATTGACTTGGAATCAGCTTCCTATAACACATCCCTGTAAAAATTATAAACCACTAATTTGATGAGTATAAAATACTCAGTGAGTATGCATACATCATTATATATGAGATATAAGCATATGATAATAAAAATATCAATGGTAAGCAATAAGATATAAGTTTGGAATCAATGAACAGGTAAACAATACTCGTATCATGTAGATAAGACAGATAAAGGAATGGACTATATGTAAACATACAGTCTCCAGTAGTATCAGTATGGACTATATGGAAACATACAGTCTCCAGTAGTATTAGTATCAGTAACCATAAGGCTTATCAGACCCTATGGCCAGGACCATAGCCCTTCCCAGCTAGGGCATCAGTAATTAATGTGCACATCGTCGACAGTATATTCCCACTACCCTGTCGGAGCGATAGCTCTGTCAAATTCACATGTAAATAGGCCAATGGAAATCAATAATAATATCAAGTATGCATTTAGAATATTTCAGTACAATGGCTTTCAATACACAGGTTTATTTATCAATCAGTACACAAAAGACATTTCAATATTAATAGCAATCAATGAATATGGATAAATTTCAATCTTTCGGAAGATCAAAGAATGATCAATAATAATAAGTGACATTTAATCAAGAAGGAAACATACTCATTGGGTCAACAAATCAAAACATGAGTATGCATAATGATATATACATTACTCACCTTAGCTTATAAGTTGAACATTTTCCTTTCCCTTTTCCTTTATCCTTGATTCTTTGCCTTATCTCTTTTGGTACCCATCATATCTCTTATTCATTCTTGACTCTACATATCCAATTAATTTCCATTTATATACTATTTAACATAAACTTATATTACTTATATTTATATTAAAGAAAATTCCTCAAATTTCCAAGTTACTAGTATTTTGCCTATAAAGAACCTTACTAGCAGTCTGTGTTTTATTACTCATATCTCTCTCTACACTTATCCAATTGCTTCAATTCTTGTTCGTAATTAAACTTAACATATAGGTTTTAACATATCTAAAATTCACATTAAAATCATTACTACACAATTTATGGTGCTGATTTAAATTTAGTGTTACAACTAGTCCTGCTGCCTGCATTCTGTCTATAAATATTATTCTGGCAGGTACGATTCCTTTGCTAATAACTCAATCAATACTTAACCAATTACTGTAATTACT
The DNA here is from genome assembly GCA_948193065.1 of Aleurites moluccanus. Lineage (NCBI taxonomy): Eukaryota > Viridiplantae > Streptophyta > Magnoliopsida > Malpighiales > Euphorbiaceae > Aleurites > Aleurites moluccanus. Next base: position 4,311 of record CANXYC011458422.1, read on the forward strand.
TTTCCTATTGAAAATAGACATATAAATTTATAACATATCTAAATTTAAGAATTTTTGGATTACTATACAATTATTAGTAAATTTCTAAAATTAAATTACTACCCTGAAATGTCTATCCAGATATGCCCTGTTTCTATGCCTATAATTAATTCCATACTCATACAATTACAAAACCATTTTAAAATCATTTAGATAACACATAAATGAACATTTTTCATTTTAATACTTTCTCTAATTCAAACTTTAAGGTCCTCAAATTAATAGAATTTTGTAACCTATGTTCTGTTAAACAGTCATTCTGGGTAGTCTACACTTATGATCTAATATCTCATAAACCACAATTCCAATTGTAAAACACTTTATATTATATATAAGACATAAATGAACACTTTTCATGTTGAACACATCTTCTAATTCTGTCTCTATCATTATGTACAATAAAAACACAATAGCATTTTCTATAAAACCTAATTCCAGGTCAGTCATAGTTTTTATACAATAAATCTTTCCTCACTTCGAATTTTACAAATTTCTTTTACAGACATCTAATTAACATATTTATCTACAAATTTATTGTTTTAACCATCCTCAAATTTAGTCTTTAAAATTTCAGAATAGTAGCCACAAATTACTGCTATCAAACAGATTCCATAAGCTATATAAACCCTAGCTCATTCTTTACATTTTTAACTTAATTATCTCAATTAGTTGTCAAATCATGCTATACAACTCTTAAATATAATTAAAAATGAAAATTTTAGAATCATTACCTCAAATCAAAATACTTGAATCCTACTTTCTTTTGCTCCACCAAAAGCTTTAACATACTCTCCATCAATTTCCTCTTCTCCCTCTTCTTTCTCTCATCTCTTCCTATCTAATTTTAGTTGATTTATTGGAAAGATTGGAAGACATATTTTTTTGAATTTTTCTCCCCTCATATGGTTCGGCCACTCTCTCAAAAATGGCAACCAACACCTATCTTTTATATACTAAAACCAACTCCAAAAAGAAATGAAGACAAAACAAATAGAAATTTCTAGATCTGGCTTATTTGGCACCTATTTAATTATTTAATAAATCAATTCATTATTTTTTCTATCAATTATTCATTCTCTCACCATAATGTCCAGCCACTTTATCTCATTTCTAGAATGGGTGGGTTCCACAACTTTGTTTAATTGCACTTTTAGCCTAAAATTTTTCTTATTTGCATTTTGACCCCGAAACTTTCTGTAATTTATTATGTCTATTCTGTTTAGATTCAACCTCAAGTGTGGGGAGTGAAATACCTTATTTTAAGTTGTTTTATCCTTTAAAAATAGTTCTGGATCATTTCTGGATCCCAGACAGTGGATTTCCATAATTACCCTCAAAGTTGCCTTTATTTATAATTTTGCCATTACTTTTATTTTCAGTGTTCCAAAATATTTTTCAACTCTTTCTTTTCACCATAATTTCACATAAAATTAACCTATTTAATCCCCCAAGTTTGGGTAAGAAATTCTTAAATTAGCTAGACTGCTATTTTCTCGGCGGTATTTTCGACACCGACGATTTCTGGAAAAATTTTGCATTTGCTTTCTAACTGTGTCTCTAAAATTATTTCCCATCATTTCAATGCTTTTAAACCATAAACTGAGAATCAAATCATGCATATAAGATAAGACTTTCTAGGGTATTACATTCTACCTCCTTTCAATAAAATTTATCCTCGAATTTTCTCATCCAATACTGTAAACATCGATATATATGAACCTCAAATTATCTCCAATCATCTTTGTAAATATTTTCTCTATATCACTTATCATCTTACTTAGTCTAATGTACCAATTTCCATATTCTTCTTATCATGTGCGTTATTCTATAATTCTTATAACATTTCTTATCAGTATATAATCTATAATCCATAAATATTTGATAATACAATACTTAGACTTTTAATATACTATACCTTAATATTTTTAATCACCTTAGCAATATCATTGCATTAATATTTTATTTTTGTACTTTATCATTTCGACCATTAACTCTTTTTCTATGAGCATATTCCCTAAATTTCAATAAACAATAGCTTAATATTTATTTACTTATACTTGAACTTCAATAATCAAGTAATTATACCTTTATATACACTCTTATTATTCTCTAAGCACTATAACTTTAATTTTGTAACTATCTTTTCATGGTACTTACACTTCCTAAGTTCACAATATATTACTCATTGTATTTAATCACTACTATACTAATCCCGTCAATAACTTTTCAATAACACTAAACTATACCTTAATAATTTTATATTTTCACTTTTCATATTCAATCATCATTTACCTTGCATATGTGTCATCCACATCACATGTACTCCACTGTTCATAATTTTTCATAATTTCATTCAATTCTTCTACTCATTAGTCTGATTGCATATAATCAATTATTAATTAATAACTGTATTCCCTTTTTCCACTATTACTTAATTATTAATTTACTTAGATTTGAACCTCAATAATCAATTATATATACCATTATAGGAACTATTATTATATCATTTACTTCTCATTTTACTTCATTGCTATAACATGTATTTATTCTTTCATTACAATCATATTCTTAATTTTTCACTATTCTATGCCTCAATAGCTTCATATTCTCTATTATTTGGAATCATCTATCATACTTACTCATCATCATTGCACTCATTCTATCATTCACTTAAAGCTGATTTTACTTTCACTAACAATCCACTACAATATTCAATCATTATTTATTAAAGTTAATGATACATAATCTATTAGCAGTCTATTATCATTGTAGTTGATACTAATGTAGTCAATATCAACTTCTCATATATTAATTCAATTTGTACAATAATATCTTTTAGTTACTTTCAATTCTCATTCACTTTCAATTTACTATCACTTTTATCAATTCTTATTAAGCACTTTTTTCTATATTATATAATATATATATACATTAAGTAGAGGAAGAAGTTCATAACGGATAACGCTGATAACTATATTAACAAATAACTTCAAATGACGAGATAGAAATCCTATGCTCCATGATACACTAATTAACACATTCATACTTATGACATATATTCTAAACCTTTAGCTCTGATACCATCTCTGTCACGACCCACTTTTGGGCCGCGACAGTCCTAGGGCACGAGTAGACTTAAGGTCATCGGAAACCCGTATAACCCATGAACAATCCATTTATCAATCATTCAATCAAAATTAATTCATTAATCAATACTTAAATCCCATTTATTACTTATAAATTTTACAGCAATTTTACCAGAGTCCCCTTTGTAATTTTAATGCTATTCTAGACCCAAAATTGGGTCTTTCAAAAATTACACAGCCTGCACTAAAAATTATTTTATACTCCCAATAATTTGCCAACCTTATACCCTCAACTTCACAGTTCAACAGTCATACATAACATTTCTAAATCTTTTTTTAAAATATGAAAATTTTATTTTATCATTTACCTCTGTCACTGTCTTTATCACTTTATTATCATTGACATATTCAATCATTATGCATTACACATTATATTTTGAATTTCATTGTAACATTAAATATTACACTGCTCATACATCATTATAATACTCAATTATCTAATTATATACAATACCATGGAGCTCTAAGAATTGTCACTAATGACCTTTAACAAATACAATTCTACCTCAATGTACTTGACGTCCCAAGTCGAAAAAAAATTGACTTGGAATCAGCTTCCTCTAACACATCCCTGTAAAAATTATAAACCACTAATTTAGTGAGTATAAAATACTCAACGAGCATGCATATATCATTATATATGAGATATAAGCATATGATAATAAAAGATATCAATGGTAAGCAATAAGGTATAAGTTTAGAATCAATGAACAGGTAAACTGTAATACCTGTTAATTTTTTTTTTTTTTTTTTTATGTTTGTTGAGATGATTGTGAATAGATTAGTGTTTTAAGAATTTCAGAATCTGTGTTTGGGAAGGATTTTGTGAGTCAGTTTTCATTATCTTAAAGGAATAATTTAGAAAAGTGTAAAGCATAAAAGTTATAGATTTATATCTTATCTTTAAGTTTGTAAATCAGTTTTGTAAAATTTTGTGTGTGTGTGAGGAGATATGCATCCTCGACCAGAACTTGTCTAGTTTGCTATTTCCTACAGTAAGTCTGAGTTAATTTATTTTTTTTGAGAATGTTAGAGGCTGAGTGAGTCAAAAGTGTAAACATGAAAAATGTTCCTTTATGTGTTATATTGATGGTTGTAAATTTGAAGGAGATTGGATAATTGTATCACAAGAGAGATCTAATTGAATCAGGCCTGCTTGGGTAGTACTTGGAGAGTAAAGTCATGGTGAGATTTAGAAAATCACCATAAATTATGTAGATCTCCTTTTGATCTAAATTTTGGATATGTTGGACCCCTGAATGTGAAAAAAAAGAATAGAGGAGTTTGGATATATGTAGCTCATTTGCGAGCTGGTTTAGTGCGAGTTGATGAGGAAGGTTTTCCAGCTTGGCAGAATTAGGTAGTGCGAGCTGGCGAGGTGACTGGTGAGGCAGGATTCTAGCTCGCCGAAGTGGAATTGGTGAAGTGGAGAATTGGCGAAGTGGGAGTGCCGAAGTGGATTTGGCGAAGTGGGATTGCCGAAGTGGATTTTGTGAAGTGGAGAATTGGCGAAGTGGGATTGTCGAAGTGGATTTGGCAAAGTGGTGAATTGGCAAAGTGGGATTGCCGAAGTGGATTTGGCGAAGTGGAGAATTGGCAAAGTGGGATTGGCGAAGTGGAATTGGCGAAGTGGAGAATTAGCGAAGTGGGATTGCCGAAGTGGATTTGGCGAAGTGGAGAATTGGCGAAGTGGGATTGGCGAAGTGGAATTGGCGAAGTGGAGAATTAGCGAAGTGGGATTGCCGAAGTGGACTTGGCAAAGTGGGATTGGCGAAGTGGGAATTAGTGAGGCAGTAGCTTATTTAAAAAGAGAAGCAGAAGCTATTTTTCACAATAACTTCTTTTCTTTTCTTTCTTTCCTCTTCATTTCTTCTCCTATCTCTCTCCAATCTGTTCCATTTATTTTCTAATGCATTAATACTCAGAATTAATGTATTAAATCACTAAATTAACTCATTCAAGGCTTCAATCATCATTTTCAAGCCCAGATCCTTTAAGAACTAATTCTTGAGGAAATAAGGTGATTTTCTTCAAACTTCATTTTCTTTTTAGATTAAGATTTTTGGTAGTTAGAATAATAATTTATGAGTTATATAGAACCTATTATGAGAATTTAAGGCTATTAATTATGGTTAATATGGAAGATGCCAGAATTTATGAATTTTGATGAATAGTGATATGAATAGTAATTATGTTCTTATTTTCAGATTTTCTTTAAGAGATGAATTAAATTGATGTTAGGAAACAATAACAGAGACTATAAGATGGTTAAAATTATAAAGAACCATATTATGTATTATTAATTTAGGAAACCCAAATTTGTAGAATTTGGAAATTTTGATTAGGCTTGGACAATTCAAGGAATTGATGAGGATTTCTATTTAATCAAGTATTGAGCTTAATTGTGGAAAGTTTTGTTAAGAGGTAAGTTATGAATTACATAAATGTATATTTTCTCCTTATGAGATGAATTGTTTAATATTCATATATGTTCTTTATGATATGAAATTCTTATTTGATAACCTCCTTAATAAAATCATTTAATATTTAAGAATGACTTGGTTATTTTTCTTGGACCAAGATCATGATCGAATGTAACACTTCAGATAAGGCTTAGAACTTATGCTCTAAAGGGCAAACTTAGAAGATTTGTCCTTTGTTTAAATGATATGTAATATTGCATGTTTATGTATGAATTGAGTGTGTATGCATGTTTTAGGAAGTATTATACGTGTAAAAGTGGTTTAAAGGATGTTAGGAAGAAATCGGGAAAAATTTAGTTTTTGGTGAACTGGGGGCAAAATGGTCATTTCATATCTCTTCGAGTTTTATGGAAATTAACATGATATTTGAAGGTAGAAAAGAATATTAGGACATGAAAATGATGATATTTTATTTATTTGAAGTTTTGTTGGAGAATTAAATCCAGTAGAAAATAATTTCCGGCAAGCTACTCGATTTAGGAGTTTCATTTGAACTAAGGGCAATTTGGTCTTTTCCTTTGAGATATGGACTTATATGGTGTTTGCAATCCTATGGTATCATTTTAGGCTTGTCTAAATCTAACCCTTGGATGAAATGATGAAGAAATGGATGGTTGGATGGCTAGGTTTCACTATTTCTATCATAAGCCTAATGTATTGAATCATGCCTTTGGTATTTAAGTTAGATTTTTCCCACCACTTCATCATTTCTTCATCTTCCTTATCATATTCACTAACCATTTTCTCTCTCCTCCATTGCCAAAGTTTCGGCCACCATCCACCACCACCAAAACTTCTGATTTTCTTTCATTTTTTGATAGAAACATATTAATTCCATTAGCCTAAACACAATTATAGCTTTAGATTCTAAGGAAAAACAAGAAAAAGCTAAGAATCAAAGCTTTGAAGTTTTGATTCAAATATGTTCTTAAGGTGTTCTTTGATGTTTATTAGTGTTCAAAAGATGTTTTGGATGGAAGAAATTTAAAAAGTTGGAATGAAACCCTAATAGGAAGAACTTTGAATCAAAGAAATGTTTTGATGAATCTTTTGGTTTAAATGAGTTGTAATTGATGTGTATGATATGAATTAATGGTTAAATGATGGAAACAAATCCATTTGAAGGAACTTTGGTTTTGGCCAAATTATATGATGATGTATAATGGTGTTTGATTTTGGTGTTTAATAGGTTTAAAGGTTTGAATGATGTCTATTTGATGTATTTAACATGAATTGATGGTTATTTGGTGGAAAGAAATCCATTTAGAGAGATTTCTCATTTGGCCAAAATATTGAAGTATGAATAATGGCTTGATGCTTTGATGTTTAACAGGTTTAAATGGTTAAATGTTATGCATTTGGTGTATATGTATATTGTATAATTGAATGGTGTTGAAAAATGGATGAATGGAATGATTTCCATTAAGGTGGAACTACATTGACTTTGTTACTTTAAGGTGTTAGGCTAATGCAATTGAAGAAGTGAAGTTTGAATATGGTTTAATAGCATGAATAATAAAAATGTATAAGTTCAAATATGGAAAAGATGATTGATATAAGTACTTGGAAAGCATATGTGAGTTATGGTGTATGTTTGATATGAAATGATGAACTAAGTGTATATTAGTTCTTAATATAGTATATAAGTGATAAATATATGAAATGTGAATGAAATATATAGATTTGCAATTGATGCATAAAGGAATGGAAAGTGTCAATTGTGTGATATAGGGTTTATAATGTATAGTATATGTGTTTATGCATGTTGATGTGCTTTGGTATGTGTTTTATGTGTTTTAATGTATAAGATATTGAGTATAAGTCTTATCGGAGTGATTTGGTTAATATAGGAGAATCTTCCCGAGCTAGGCCGCTGTAACACCTCAACCTAAACCCCTTTAGGAACCCTTAAGGGGGGATTTAGAGGAAAATTTTTCCTTTCTTTTGAACATGTTTATATGATATATTAATGCATGAAAATGATATATATGCATGTTATATGACTTCATTTTAGGCATAGAAGTGATTTTAGGGTTGCTAGGAAGAAATCGAGAGATTTTGAAATTTTTGTGAATTGGGGGTAAAATGGTCATTTCACAACACCTTTGAGTTTTTATAGATTTAGCATTATAAATAAAGATAGAAAGGAAATAAGTGAATCTAAATGGTGTTATTTAAATTATTTGAAGGTTATATGGAAAAATAAACCTGGTTGAAAGCAGTTCCCGATAAGCTGTTCAATTGAGATGCTTGAGGTGCTTCAGTTTGCACTAAGGGTATTATGGTCTTTTCATTCATAATATGGGATTATAGAATGTGTATAATCTTATGATAATAGTTTAGGCTTGATTAAATC